>JAWWEI010443247.1:0-28843 GCA_035583255.1 Pseudotriton ruber | reverse complement strand
TTTTGTTTGATTGTTTTTGGCGCTATGATACCGATTTGGTCTATCGCGCTTTTAATAAAAGCTTTTATTCATTCATTCATTCATTCAATGCAGTGCAGGCCCTTCCAGAAGGTAGAGTCATCATCAGGGAGTCGATCTGAGTCAAGGAGACGAGGTCCTCTGTGAGAAAAATCGATTGAAGTTCAAAAATCCGATGACCGGAGAAACGTGGGTTCCCCGGACGGAGCAAAAAGGTAAAAAAGAGACTAAGTCCCTTTGAATGCATTTCGCGCCAGCGCGAACATGAACATCCACGTGCTAACGCTAAATGGGTTACTAAAGTGAATTGTAATGGAAAGGGTGTATAGACTATTCAATAATTAGCCTTTCTTCAACCCAAAAGTTTTAAAGTTTATTAAAAGCTTTCAAGCAATTTTTCAAAGCCAATTTAATTAGATAACAATTCCGGAAAAATACTTAAGATTCTAGAAAAATTGTCTTTAATTCAACAAAATTAATGAAATAGGATTGTAAATTTCAGTACACAGTTCCATTATTAATACGTTATGAGTGACATTATCTCCGTGAATTATTGCCGTACGTGAATGTATATTTGGCATAGAAATTGTTTAATTATTGTTGTTAAATTGTACTCGAGGGAATTTTGTACATTTGCCACGTCTGGAAATTACTATGATTGAAATTTTACAAATGACATGTAATTTAATATTATTTTATCTTGTTATTGTTTTAAATGTATATTTAAAGAAGTCATTCTACACATGGGTACACGTTAAACTTGCGAGGCGAGGCCGCCACAGGGGCCTCACAGTGCAAGAATAGGGCACACAGAGCCATCACTGTCCCTCTCGTTGTGGATTCCACAACGCAAGGGGCGGTGATGGCACTGTGCGTCCCCATCTGCATTTTAAATGGCCCAATTTGTCTTCTTTCCTGCGCGCAACAAGAAGACAAATAGAACCACTTAAAATGCAAATGGTTCATTTGCATTTTAAGTGGTTCTGTTTGTCTTTCTTGCCGCGCGCGGGAAAAAAGACAAACGGGACCATTTAAAATGCAGATTGCTGCAAGCACAGTCCCTTGCATTGTGGAAACTGCGGTTTCCATAACGCGAGGGACTGTGTTTACAGCAATTTGCTGTTTCTTTATCCAATACCATAACCTTGCGAGAGGCAATGGTATTCGATTAAGAAACACGCAAATACCACTGTATGAAAAAGAGACATTAATAATTTTGGCCACCAATGGAGTGAGAGCCCCGAAGCATTTCTGTGTAATGCTAGATGGACAGGTGTCGCCCTTACAAGAAGTGGGGCGCATTTTGGCTACAGTCCTAGCCACCTCTTCAGATATAACTGTGTGAAAGAAGAAGGGAGGTTCATGGAAAACAACATTAGAAGTGGAATGATTGTCAGCTGAAGAATGAACAGTCAATCTGGAGTTATGAGCCAACTTGGTAATTTTCCCAATATGTGCCTCTTGAACAGACATGCACCACGCAACGTCCTTAACGATGGGGGGCTGTGTGATGGAACAACCCTGCAGTTCTTTAATGATCGTAAAAAGTTCCTTTGAGTCAGAACTGGCCCGAGATATACGCTCGTCAAAGTACATCCTCTTAGCATGTAAGATGGCATGTTTATAGGCCTTGGCTTCAGTTCTATATGCCTGTCTGGTGCGTTCAGATGGATTGACCCGCCAACTGTGCTCAGCTGCTCGTTTGGCCTTTCTCGCTACAATAACCTCATCACCAAACCATGCATTCTTGTTGGGCACCAGCTTAGGGACTTTGGCTTTAATTGGGGCCAAGATGTCAATGGCGGAGGCAGTTGCAGTCAAGTAAGCGTGACCAGTTCTTCCAGGTCTGAGATCTCTTCGAAATCTACAATAAGAGGCAGGATAACCTCTGTAAAAGCCACAACAGAAATTTTCTTCAAGTTCCTTGACTTGACTGATGGTTGCAAACCCAAGGGAGGACGCTCGGGTTTGTGTGCTGCCAAAACTGTAAAGGAGACATGGAAATGATCTGACCATGGGCAGATTGACGTGAGGACATCCTGCATGACAACATTGTAAGAAAGGAGCCAATCAAGCACATTTCCCTCCTCGTGCGTGGGTCCAGTGTTATGTTGAATCAAACTGCCCCCAAGGCATTTTGAAGAGCAATAGCCTCAGTGTCTCTATGATCGAATGCCCAAAAGTTAAAATCACCCAACAAGATGATATGGGCTGCCTGCTTGGGGATGGAATTTAAGATCTCAACTAATTGTTCCTCAAAAGAAGGGGTATCATATGGGGGCCTGTAAATCAACAAAAATGACAGCGTGGTGTTATAATCAACCAGAAGTTTAAACGGAGCATGCTCACATTTGTCTATCTGTATGATAGGGGAAATATGTATTTGAAATTCATCGCAAAACATGACTGCCAGCCCCCCCCCCCCCATACCAACAGGTCGGTCGGCTCTGAGGATGCAATAACCATCAGGAACTGCTAATAACGTTGCATGGTGAGCTGCCTCATGCAGCCAAGATTCGGTCACGAACAATAGATCAAGAATTTGGTGCCCTAGCGTTATACCAGGTCAGTATGTCACATGCCATTGAATGATTTTCTAACCTGCCCTGGGCAGTTAGTCAGTCCTGCTGATCAAAGGATTTTGAACCACCTTCGCCCAACTGAGGACCCCAACCTCGATCTACCCTGGCCTCTCTATATGAAGAGAAGACGGGGAAAAAGAATGGGTGAGGAACAGTGGGCGAGCCCCCCCCCCTCCACAATGAGGCAACCGGTTTACCGGCTGCAATCTCAATGCAGGGTTCACAGCCCGGGGATCTCCGCTGTTGCCCCCCTAGGCTGAGACAGGTAACCTGCCGATCCCGGGGCCGCAGGCAGCCGCCCTGGAGTCATGTAGAAGTCAGTATAGTCCCAGACTGAGAAATTAACCCGGGGTGGTCTATTTGACTTTAAGAACCTCCAGATATCATCCACCACTTCTTCCCTGTCGAAAAATATGGAGATAAAATCGCCTCTCAGATGGAGGGGGTTTGCACCCACCGATCTTGACCTTACAGCCTCCCTAATGTCCCCAGGGTTGATGTTAATAAAGCCGAGATCATTTCTAACCAGCCTTCACATCTTCATTTTGATGTGGTTGCTGGTTTCCCAGTGATTTTTTTTGTCTACCGGCTAGTCCCCCAATTATCAGAACTCGCCTACTAGCCGAAGGGTGTATCTCAATTTTTTCTCTTATCGGCTGCAATAATTTTGGTTTAGAGTTCTGACTAATAGGTTTTGGAGCCAGCTGACACGGGGGGGGTGGTGGTAAATTCACCGCAACTGGAGGACATGAATCGTTTGGCGAAGGGATTACAGAAGGATTTGCAGGAAGCTCAAGATCGGCATGCGGTACAACCCCCCTTTTAGCCATTGCTAAAGCCTCAGCCCTGTATTCTAATTCTATGAAAAACTTAACAGAAGAGACCAGGGCAGACACAATACTATCCATAGCCTTAATCTGCTCCTTGAGATAGTCTAATTTGGCATTCGTTAACTCTCCTATTTTCGAGAGACCTTGCACTTTCTGTTCTAGAGAGGCCAAATGGCCTTTAACCTCAGCGGGTGGAGAAGTAGCCGGTTTTAGTTTCGGCTGTTTAGCTGCAATTTTTCCCTTAAGTGCTGATGTTTTACTACACCTGCCCTTCTTGCTTACCGGGCCCACAAGTGAGGCGGGTACCCCTGGGATCGCCTTCCTCTTTAAGTTAGCCTTTGCTCTAGGGTTTCCTGTAAACTCCACCACGGGAAAGGGTGCACCAGTTGATGAAGGGATTAATATAGGGGTTGAACTCTCCTCCTCAGTGCAAGAGTTTACAGGTTGCTGTTTGTGACCCATGAGTGTGCCTGCACGTCTACTAATCTCTTCCAGATTGGGTGTTCCCTCCAAGTCATCCAGCCCGGAGGAATTAGACTCGCCCTGCGACCCCTTTGAAGGTGTGTCTATTAGTTTATTTGCAGCCACCATATCAGCCTGATCACCCCCTTCTATTGAGGGGGGTGCAGAGCCCAATAGCGGAAAATCCTGTGACCTTGCTCCATTAATTTGCGCAGAAACAACAAGAGGGGCTTTTTTACCAGGGATGCTAATTGAAGTAGACCCCCCCAGCACCGGGTTGATTGCAACTCCACTAGCTGCCATTACTTCTTTAACAATAGTATCCACATTTGTAGCCTTCAGAGAAGTACCTTTTGGGCGGTAAAACCAATGAAATACCTCTATTATGGTGAGTTTAAGGTGATATATTGTGAGGTTAAGCTGATGTAAGGTAAAGTATTATAATTATAATACTTATTATTGATTTATAATTAGTTTATTAATATTTAATTTATGCATGTATTAGAAATTAATGAAAAATAACAGTATTATAATAACAAATAACAAAAATATGCCTTATCTCGCACATTCATAATATATACGGTAGGTAAGGAAAAAAATATATTATGAGTGCGTGAGATAAGGCGTATATGCTTTTATTTTTTAACATAATACTGTTATTTTTCATTAATTTCTAATGCATAAATTAAATATTAATAAACTAATTATAAATCAATAATAATTATTATAATTATAATACTTTACCTTACATCACCTTAACCTCACAATATATCACCTTAAACTCACCATAATAGAGGTATTTCATTGGTTTTACCGCGTTAGTTCAACCGTTACCTCACCTGTTAAAAACTGAAGTTTTTTTTATTTAGATATATATACATATATATTTATGAAACCTCTGCCATTTTTCCCACCATGTGATTGGTTAAAACCCAATCACATGGTGTGGCATCTTTTTCCAATATGTTACAGCTGTAACATATTTTTTCACCCCACTGAGCATGTGCAAAAGTGAAAACAACCAATCAGAAGGCTGTTTCACAAAAAATGTATATCCTTGCAGCCGCCATTTTCTAAGGCTGCTGCAAGGTTCTTACAAACAGTCTACATTAAAAATAAAAAATGCGTCTGTGACACTTGATACCATCCGCGCCTCCTGCAGCCGCGGCCGGCATGAGCTGTCACAGACGCTGCTTCTGCTTTGAAGTAGATGCCGCGTGTGACACAGCTGATGGCGGCCGCGGCCACTGCAGCTGTGGCTGGCATCAACTGTCACAGACGCGACTTCTACTTCAAAGCAGAAGCCGCGTCTGTGACAGCTGATGACGGCCGCGGCTGCAGCAGGAGCGACCGGCATTAGCTGTGTCATCACACGCGGTTTCTGCCATGAGGTAGATGCCTCGTCTGTCCGCGGCCATGTTTTTTGTCCTCAAAAACAAAAAGAAAGGAAGGAAGGAAGGAAAGAAGGAAGGAAGAAAAGAAAGAAAGAAACAAGGAAAACAAACATGGAATCAGGAGAAAGAAGCTTTGAATTACAGCTCCTTTTTCCTGATTCCATGTTAAAGGGTTTTTTGGTGCATATGGGCTATTATTGTGCCTCAAGGGATGTAAATCTTCCCTCCAACAATGATATATAGCCCTCGGCCGATATCACTGTTGTCAGGAGGATTTACATCCCTCGGGGTACATAATATCCCATATGCACCTCACCTGCAGCCACTATTTCCCATGAATATATACACACATATATATATATGATTCAAACCTTGGTATATTGGAATGAAAGAGCAGGGGTGGTGTCCACTGCACCACCCAAGAAACCGTTTTCAAAGGTGCTTCAGTTTCTTTATCTTTAGCAATAACAGAGGCAAATGCCTGCATTCAGGGATTCTTATTCAGTCACACATTTTTAAGGGGAAGAACTTAGAGCATCAATCAGTGCCTAGAGACTGTTATATTCTTGATTTTAAAAAAATCCTGTACAGTCACAAATAATGTAAACAAATATGGAACTAAAGTTTTGGGATACAACCATTTTTAAGTGGGTTCGGGGGTGGCAAACATGTTTTCGTCACACTCAATGACTTTGTATGCTTAAGTGCCAAAATGGTCAGATTTTTTTTTCATCGCTGGTTTGGGGTCCTAGTCCAGCACTGAGTGACACAAGAATAAGGTCGCAAGGGCCCTATTTTCACTCCTATACCCCATAAAAATGTTTGCATTGCAAAACTATTGTTCAGCATTTTACAGTATGCAGGTATTTTTTTTTCCATGTATAAAACAGGCTCAGGGCACTGACTAATTCTTCAAGTTCTTCCACTTAAAAATATGTGCAGTTGTTACCTCTCAATAAAGTTATATCCCACCACGTGTTAACCAAGGGGCGGAGACTCCAGCCCTGTAACCCTTCCGGGTCTCCTCTCCACTATGCGACTGGGCATTAAAGGAGAAAGACCAGCACTTCTATCCCGACGTACACAGATTCAAATCCCGACCTGCCATATTATTCTGTACGTTTTAGCTTTTGGGCATGCGTACCGCTATGCTATTTTTTGTTACCATGTCATTATTTTTATTGTAAACCCTAAGGAAATTCCCAGCACCAGGGAATTAATTCCCTCTGGGCTAGTCCGGGCCCGGTGACTGCGCCCCCAGGCATGTTGCGTCCAAGGCGACCGCCCATGCCACCCCGAGAATAATCGCTGCACACTCTTTTAAAGAGAGGCGCGCATTCTCTTTTGTGATTTTGCTTTTAGCTGCGACCTGCGCCCCAGGCTGGCATGTGCCCTGTGCATTTGCCACGCCCCACAATAGGTGTAATCAACAAAAATAAAATATTTGTCACGTCTAGCCAAAAATCGTTGTCCACCACCTTCTCTATCGTGCTGTCTCCCTCCCATATGCCCTAACTGGCTGCAGTTCTAAAAAGTGTGCAGTTGACGATTTTGTTTTGCGCTTTTGTATTTTACCCACTTTCTCCCCATAAGCAGTCATGGGTGCAAACTGTAGGGACTGGGGGTGGATGAGGGGTTAGGGGAGGGTTTGAGAGTAAGAACACCCCCGCCCCCTGGGATTCTGGGCCTCCCCCGCCCCCTGGGATTCTGGGCCTCATGGGGGCCAGGGGGAAATTGACACCTGTTGCGGGTTGTCAATCATCAGTGTCGGCCTGGGACCATAAACTGAACCGGGCACTGGAAATAGTGGTCCACAGACCACATATGAGACAAAAATAGCCCCCAAGTACGGCAAGAAGGAGGAGAGTTGCCAAATTGGGCTGGGGAAAAAGTGGCCCACTTCAGGGGGCAATTAAAAACTTCCATAGCAAAAGGTTTGCCCTTCGGGACATCGGCCGCATGGGCATAGCTGGCGGGGACCTAAGGGGGCTAAAGCCCCGGGTGTCCTGGCAATAAAACGGGTTAAAAGAAAAATTAAAATTGCACTCTGCACTCCTGTAATATTAGCGGCACCCAAACAAGAGCAATACAAATTCTTTTAAACTTTAATTTAATGCTGACAGACTGGGCTGAGCCCGGGGTGTCCCCTGATCGGCCGTGAGCCTGTTTGCATTCAAACGGTACCCATCCGTTGGGCGCGTGAGCGGTCTTGCACGTGAGAGGTCGAGTGACATCACAGACACAGGTTTATGACGTCAGCGCGCTCGGCGGGCACGGCTGGCGGCATCGCGGTGCCTCTTTCTTCTGGTACGCCATCGTGTGTGTCAGAGGTGCCCTTCGGTGAGAGAGGAGAGAGTTTTTGCGACAGACCCAGTTTCCTACTTTGGATACCGAGCCTTTGTGTCTCGATAACAACAACTTTTATTTTGTTTCAGGTAAGCAGTAGTTTTAGCTGGGTGGGAGGTGAGGTGAAGCGAAACAGTGTAAGGATGGCTGGCACCCCACAATGCTGGAAGGGTAGGAAGGTCTGTCCAAACAATGATCGCTATTGCGTTCCGCATGGCACCCCCCTGCCCAACAGTTTAACCTGACACTAATATGGTCGCTCTTGCACCAGGTGATCAGTCCCCATCTAGCACTCCAAGAGGGCCCTCAAACCGTCTGCTATCCAACTTCCTCGGTTATAGGTTTTTGGCTGAAACTTCATTCCTTCCCCTAAGATAATATACCTGTTATTCTAAGATTTTGACTGTGTATAGAGGTGCAGGGTTCAACGTTTTTCTTTTGTGCCCACAACCCTGAGGGTTGTGGGCACAAAAGAAAAACGCTTTTTCTTTTAAAATCAATAGGAACACTTTGTCGGTAATATCTATTGAGATATGAGGCAAGTCACGTTTGCGCCGGCAGTGTACCTGAAAAAGTCTCAGCCACTATTACTTTAAGGGGCCTAGTCTCGGCTATCACTACTTTAGCTCTCTTAATTCTCCTACAGAACTGTAATTTGTTATTTAAAAAATGCTCTGTTTTACAATAATTGCATTTTTAAAATAGTGCATTACTTCGACTTCCTCGGGTTAAATTCAGACACAAAAATAACTGCATAGAATTTTCCTATACTCTTGCTGCCCTCTAGTGGCCAGCTGTGGAATATCTCCTAAACATCACATTTTGACAATCAAACTTTACCTTGTTGTTGGTGGGTCAGTATTTAACTTTTTTGTGCTTGAAGTTGCAGTTAAAAACCCTTTCGTACAAAGTTAAGCTGGACTTGGGCAACTGGCAGTCTATTCTGTGCCTTGTGCCTGTCCTCCATGGCACCCCCACATAGCGAGTCTGCGGTAACGTATACTGTCACCCTCTACCTTCGTAAGTACTATATCAAGCTCATTAGAACAGCTCTCCTTGTCTTTTGCAGCTTCTCCCTGCATATCCAAAGTAACACCTAACAGTACTTGGCTGTTTTTCCCGACTCCATGTGAAACGAGCGTTGTCAGAAAACTGCATCAGTGGTGAAAAGAGCGCATGTGTGAAAACAGCGTGCTCTTTTCCCGAAGCGCAAACTGGTGGGGAATAGATTTACTATTCCATCCTCCAGTCTGTGCAAGTCAGGGAAAGAGCCAATCCAACATGCTCTTTTCACCAACTAGAGAAAAGAACGTGCTGTTAACGCTCTCTTTTCTATGGCGCTCATTTCACCACGCTCTTTTCACATGACACCGTTTTTCCCATCCTTCACTTTCTAGTTGCCAGACATGCCAGTTGGTTGAATGGGAATATCCCAGTAGGTCTTGCCATGTCCCAAATGCACAGGTTTTCTAACCAGTTCTTTTCTCTGTCTCTTTAGTTTACAAGATGCCACGCGTGAGCCCAGAGATGGCGTCGACGGCTGGCCAGGTGAGCGCATTTATGGTTTTGGGGATCTGTGAAGAGTTCATGTTCAAACAGATGAAAAAAATCAGTTGTCAGAATGCATAGACACGTCCAAGCACCACAGCCTTCCCCTATCTGTATATCATCACCCTTCGCTATTGTGACATTGAAGCGTTCCCCAAAAACCTACTTCTAAGAATCCGACTCAATCTGAGAAAATGTGATTGGTAGGACATCTTGCAGAGTTGCTTTTGGTTTCCAATCCAGCCCTACACTCAGTTGCGACCGATTAATACATGCACTCACACAGATTCTGTACACACGCACACCCATCCTTACCCTGAATGGAAGGAAGATGGGGAGGATGACCTCTCGGAGAAGGGTAAGGCTGCATTCCAAGATCTGTTCTCTTGCAGTTTGCAGCCCATTCTGCCGAGTAGTGTAGATGAACCTCTGTTGACTTGATAGTATTTTTATTGAAGGAAAGGCGATTTGGTAAGAGGGTATTTGATGGATAGTGGCAGGTCGGACAGAGACAGTGACAAGCAAAGATTTCTTTTCTCATTGCGAGAAGAGAAAGGAAGTGAAGGATTGGGACGGCAATGGCAGAGCAGAATAACGAGAAGAGAGATGGGACAGGAAGAGTAGTTCAGTCACTGACATGTAATCAGAGAGAAATATGAGACAAAGGGAGAGAAAGTTTGGCCACTTAGTGAGAAAGGAATAACTCCCAGGAAGATGTGTGGCAGATGGGCACGGAGACACTGACAGAAACAGCTACTTTGTACACAAATGTAAGGCACATTGAGGTATGGAGCAGAGAGGAACCGAAACAAGGGGAAAGAGATATCAGAAAATAAAAGTGAAGCAGAGCATATATTCACAAGTTTATAAGATCATATTTGTCAGAGGAACAACTTAAAAAAATGTATTAAAAATAGCCATTTTAAGGTCTCATAATTGAGCCCTTAAATGCTACCAGGGGTAGTCTATAGTATGGAAACGGGATTTTGGGAAATGTTTTAGAAAGCAAGTGATAGGGGCGGGAAGAATGGATTTTTAAGGGAGCCTGAGTGGTAGGAAAAGCAAACAGAAGAGGGGGCAGTAGGCACTGACAAAGTTGCGGCCTGAAAGGAGTAGATGAAATAGGGTAAGGGACGCATTTATGGAATAGTCTGTGCTTGTGGCTTCCTCAGCAGAATATAATTTGTGCGCCTTTTGGTTGGTGCGTACATGCCCACATGCCCTCTAGGCACTGTGACTTTTGTGCTGCACCTGTTTAATTTGGTGAGAGGTGCCTATAACTGGTCTCACTTGTGAGTGTTTAATCACAGGCTGCATTTTTTTGAGATGATGTTGACTCCTTTGAAAAACCTGAAAAGGTGCACAAAACTGTAAATACAACCTACAGATTCTCGGAGAGGTGTGATGTACATCAAAGCTATTTGGTCCTTCAGATATGCAGAGTAATTTTTGTTATTATGGGGATGGAAAGCAAACTTCTGGTGTTACTGCCTTAAGTGTCATTTAAGACTCCAAAGGCAGTAAACTAATACTTCTAATGTTCCCTGTCAGGGCACTCTTTTGAGAAGCCTGCACAGTGACCTCCTTTTCACACCTCAGCACTCGGCTCTAATGGAAGTATACTTCTGAGTACAGCCCAGTTTCCTTTGAAGTTAAGCACTTAACATTTATGGAATTATCCTTCCAGAGTGGAGCTCAGTTTCTGTGCTTGCTTGTATTTTATTGCTGTGCTAGTATGCTCTTGCAATTGTAAAATAGCCACAGGCTATTGGCGGCTGTCATGATTGCTTAAAACCCATTTCCCATTGACGTTTTACCAACTGGGCAATTGCCTCAAATGACCAACCCAGCTCTTTAGTTCATGAACTGTGCTGGTGCAGATGTGTTCTAATTTGTGTCAGTAATACTTCTGTTTGTAGATTTCCTGCACTGCCAATTTTCTGCTTTGCAGATTCCTGTAAAGGGATCTTGCTTATTTAGCTTGTAAATTGTTTTGTGTGCTGTTCACCAACTGTGCCCAGTTTACCAGGCTTTTACACATTTTGGTACACCTTATACCCATCTTTACTGTTGTAACTTTGCTTTTAATTGGCCTGAAAAAAACCTTCTCCACCCACACTCTCTCCTCACCCCGTCCACCTTCCCACCTGCTCTCCCGCTTCACCTAAGCTGTCTCGTCTCAAGCTAAGCACTCACCCATATTCAGTAAACTAATCGCATTGAGCAATGCTTGTTCTAGCTTGAAGTAAGGCTGGTCACCACCAGTGCTGCTCCCACTTGCAGGAGGTAGGAAGTGGCTTTTTTATGAGGTCCCCTCCTTAGGGTTTTTAGGGTTGCTTAGGGAATGTGTAGACGAAGACACCTGAATATCATTTACATATGAAAGAGTAGATTTAGATCTCAGTGAAGTTAAGGAATCCTAGTGCTTTAAATGGCTGCCATGTATGGGATAGCAGGTATGGTTGGAGTAAGCATTCTTCCCCAGCTCTAGTGAGCAGAACTCCCAGGGGACACCTACAGAGTAGGAGTAGCAACAGAAACTCTGTACATAAGTTTATGGAGATAGAATTTTACCACTGACTCTCTTGGTGGGCTACAGAGTCTGGAAGTAGATGTGTCCAAATCTCGTGAGGGTGTTGTCTGAATTTTGTTTTCTGTTTAATTTGTGAATGGAGTATCAACCGCTCCCGGATATGATCCATAGATAGCTTAAACCCAGAGTCCAAAAAGGGACTTCTCAACCCACCGTTTATTGTGGCTCTTGAGCACCATAATGTCCATGCACCACACCAGCCTTGTGCTGAAACCATTTTACACATTTCAGAATTTCTGAAATTGCTTTTTTCTGTTGTAAATCTGATACAAAAGTAATTTTCTTTCGACTTTTAAGAATCTGGACACATATCCAATTTTGAATAAATTCCCTTCTAATGAATTCCCGACAGAATGCTGGACTTAAAGGGACCCAATCCCACCATACACTACATTGTTTGATAATGGACAGCGAAAAATTGCATGTGTGTGTGTATATATTAGTGCTTTCATTTTCCACAAATGGAAGCATTTCTGAAAGAATAATAAAAACATTTATCTTGTTTGCGACAGGTGGTTATGCAAATGAGACAAGGGCTGTTGTGAATCTTCTTTCCTGCTTGTCTTGTCACTTCAGTTTGAGTGGCTGATTTTCTTCTTACGGAATTGTCCCTCCAAAAATACTGGAATCAGCCAATCAAAGTGAAGTAACATAACAAGCAGGAAAGAACATTCACAACAGCCCTTGCCTCATTGGTATAACCATCAGTAGCACACAAGATACATGTTTTTGTCATTCTTTCAGAAACAATTTCATTTCTGAAAAAGGAAAAGTACAATCTAGACAGTGTTTGACTGCCAGTTATGAGGCAAAGTAGTGTATGATGGGATTTGGTTCCTTTAATATTTCTGTAAATGTAATTGAATTGGAACAGAATTACATAATTTTTCTCGTCAGGTTGATATTGTTCTTCCCAGTACACATCCATGTTTTTTTTGCTAAAAATATGTAATATTTTCCAAATATTAAGATCATTATTGACATAGCCAATTCCCATGCCTTAATCTGTTTTACGCTCTATAAGCCACCTATAGACTCACCAGTATGCAGGGTGCTGCAACCACACCCGAGCATCCACACCAATGAAACCCATAGTGTTCACACTGACTTTCAACCAAATACATGAATTACTGACTCTACTCCAGTCTCATCTAGTATAGTGAATCATCAAACAGCACATTGGATATTGAAAGTAAGTTATTGGACAGTTCTGTGTGCTAGACTCTGACAGCAAGTTCGCTGGTATGCTACTTCTGTTCCAGGACTTATCCACTTCAGGGCGCTTTGAGAGATTATGGTTTTACAGCCTGGTCTACGTCTTCCTGCGCTGCTAGTGATTCCGGCAGTGTTGGCATGCCTCAAGCGGTTCAAGTGCATGATGATATTGATTGCATTGGAATGGTGGAAAATACATTAATGGGGGGTCACGCTCACATTTATCTTATTTTACAATTTCTTTTCCTTTTTTAGACGTTTTAGTTAATGTCAGTGCTACAGTGTCAACGAGTATGAACCCCTACTCGAATTAGCATAATCTAAGTATAACAAACAGTCACAACCAGGTGCCTGTGGCACATAGAGCACTTGTCAACTCCTAAAATAGGAGATTATTACATACTCTCAAACAGACAATTGTCAATAACCACGTTTTAAAAAAAAATCACATCTATTTTATTACAAAAAATGTTTTTCTCGATTCCAAAATTCATTTCCATCGAGCATCTTGCTTCATAATTCAGTATTTTTCATTATTGAAACACTTGTCTCAAAGACTTTTTCAAGCCATATCATATAATATATTAAAAACATTGAATTAATACCTTATGGCAGCCGTACAGCTCACTGCACGGCTGCCGGTCGTTTTCTTGCTTTAAGGTATTAATTTCTCGAAACTCCATACCATGCTGATGCAACTCAACGTGGTGACACCCACTGCACTTCCGTAGCGGAGACACACCCCGACTGGATGCCTTCTCCCCGAGTCACCCGACGTTTCAGGCCCCTGCCATTTCTCAAGTCGGACGGCTGGGTAGTACAAACTGTCCCGCTGCTAATACGTTTGTATATTGATAGCACACAGTTCCTTTATAAGGAGTCCTTTTTCTATTTTCAGTAGCTGGCCATGAAAATAGCGGCCATCTTGTAATATCTAAATGAAGTCCATCATTTATTTTCATTCCATTGTATCCAATGTTAAATCTTCCGCCATTAGTAAATGGTAATATTCATAACAAATGCATTGTACAATCCACATGGCTATGCCTAAATGAACATAAAAGTGACATCCGCCTAAAGAAAGTTAAATCGCCGGTAGCAAGACAATTTGAATTAATGAAACATACTGTGCTACAACTAATATGGCAAGTGATTGATCAAGTGAAACTCACCCAAGGGGAGGTGACCGTCAGAAGAAATTATTGCAACGTGAAATGTACTGGATACATACCTTGAGCCGCATGACCCCACAGGGGATGAATGAACAATTTTGCATCTCTAACTTTCTGTAGAAAATGAAGTTTCAGCTGCATATATACATAAACATGTCAGTATTGGAGGTTGGTCCAGAGGACTGTTATGTGGATTGTACAATGCATTTGTTGTGAATATTACCATTTACAAATGGCAGAGGATTTAACATTGGATACAATGGAATGAAAATAAATGATGGACTTCATTTAGATATTACAAGCTGGCCGCTGTTTTTATGGCCAGCCACTGAGAAGTGAAAATAGAAAAAGCACTTCTTATAAGGGAACTGTGTACTATCAATATACAAACGTATTAGCAGCAGGACAGTTTGTAATACCCAGCCGCCGGCTTGAGAAATGGCGGGAGCTCGAAACGTTGCGTGACTCAGGGAGAGGGCATCCAGTCAGGGTGTCTCTCCGCTACGGAGGTGCAGTGGGTGTTGCCACGTTGAGTTGCATCAGCATGGTATGGAGTTTCGAGAAATTAATACCTTTAAGCAAGAAAACGACCGGCAGCTGTGCAGTGAGCTGTACGGCTGCCATAAGGTATTAATTCAATGTTTTTAATATATTATATGATCTGGCTTGAAAAAGTATTTGAGACAAGTGTTTCAATAATGAAAAATACTGAATTATGAAGCAAGATGCTCGAAGGAAATGAATTTTGGAATTGAGAAACATTTTTTGTAATAAAATAGATGTGATTCTTTTTTAAAAAAAATGGTTATTGACAATTGTCTGTTTGAGAGTATGTAATAATCTCCTATTTTAGGAGTTGACAAGTGCTCTGTGTGCCACAGGCACCTGGTTGTGTCTGTTTGTAATACTTAGATTAGGCATTGGAATGGTGCACACATGCTTAGTATCTGGCCAAGGTCAAGAACTTGACCGTGGTTCTTTCCAGTCATCTACCGAACAGACAGGCTCTGTTATTCCAGAACCAATGGCGACTTCTTCACCCCAACCCCTTTGAGCCACAGCTCCATGCTGGACTTTTGAAAGGGTGATGTAGCAAGATTTGGACCTTACTGACCAAGTTATGGAGGTTCTGCTCTCTTCTACATGACCTGCCACCAGGTCCCTTTATTCTATCAGGTGAAAAAGGTTCTGTGAGTGGTGTGAGTTAATTCCGGTGGGTCAATTTGCATGTCCACTTTCTGAAGTCCTTCTTCTTTTATTTTATTTTCCAAAGAAAGTATTTAATATAGCCACTACTAAATGATATCTAGCAGTTTGATCAATTTTCCTACGATGGTAGAACGTGGGTCATTCCTCAAAATCCTAGCCACGCACGTGAGGTCAAATTTTTACCCTGCTTGAGTATCAAAACCACCTGTCCGTGTTGGCAGAAATATTATGGAAGTCCATACCTTGTTGATGGTCCTACAGTGGTAAGGGGGCTCAATAGTTGATCGTAAAATGTCTTATTATATTGCAGAGAAGGATTGAGGTGGCACCAAACATGCTTCAATCCTAGGTTCTGAATCCCATTTTAAAGGGTCAAGGAGTAGAAAAAGGTCTTGTGGGGGCCCCTTGAGGATAAAACGTGCTTAATACAGGGTTCAAAGCAGAATTATGGTCTCCCTAGAATCGAATCACCCTTCGTGTATGCAGATAAGAAAGGGAATAGAAAAGAACAGAAATCATCTAGAGCAGAGTTGGGTGCATAGACATTCACAAGCGACAGAAACCTCCCATCCAGCACTATACCCCTCTGATCTGTGCGAGAAGACCTTGGGGGAAGTTGGAAACACCCACTTTAATTAGGACATCCTACACTTTTGCATATGAAGGGAGGAGAAGGGGTAAACCGCAGCCCCCCGGAGTGTAGGTGCAAAGTTTCAGAATGGCGCAAGCGTCTCCTGCAGGAAAATATCAGCCCTGCATTTCAGCAAATGATGGAGAATATCCCTGCTCTTCATAGGCCCATTCATGCCCTTCAGAATATATGAAGTGATCTTCAAAGGACCATAAATGACAATGTTGAAAACATGAGCATGATAATGCTTAGGATACACCATTGCAGACCAAAGGGAAAAGCATGCTTTTGAATCGTGGGAAAAAGACAAATTCAAAATACCACAAAACCTGAAAAAAAGAAAAAGCTAAAATGGGGCAACTCGTAAAATACAAAACTCAGTTTCCATCCCTCCGCCCTCACCCCATCAAAAAAGTGAACAACAGTATTTTCAACTTAAGAAATACGAGATAGCCACTGTTCTGACCCACCTGTAAAATGTAAACTCCACAGCAAGAATAGGACATCACCCACCGAACGGGAGATCTGCTTCAGCTGGGACTCGCAGGAGTTGTTAAAACAGAACCATGAAGCATAGAACCCAGTACAGGGAGCACTGGAAAGCAAAAATAGCCCACAAACAATAGCAGTGAAATGCAGTATCTCATGGAGACCCCTCAAAGCACAGAAGATTAATTCCTGGGACTGAGATCACTCCAGACCCTGGCAATATCCAAGTCCTATCTACCGTTTTGAGGGGATGAGTCTGCATTCAGTGATCTAGGGGAAAGAGCACCCCTCCCTGGAATCGAGAGGCTGTCCCCACCAGACGGCTGTTCCAGAGCTGGGATTTTCAAAATCTCCAACTCCTCATCCCTGTGAGACACAGTCTTCCAGCCCATGCCGTTTTGAAAAGATAGACTTTGGGGTGACCCCATCTGTAATGAATCTTCTTCTTGATATACCACTGAGTGACTGGCCTCATTTCTCTTTGAGCCACAAGTGTTTTTTCAGTTAAGTGTTGAAAGACTTCCAAAGTCTTCATGGTTCTTTTTTAACAAACCCTGTGAGTCCCAGCTGAAGCAGAACTCCCGTTCTGTGGGTGATGTCCCATTCTTGCTGCAAAGTTTACATTTTACAGGTGGGTCAGAACAGTGGCTGTCTCGTATTTCTTAAGTTGAAAATACTGTTGTTCACTTTTTTTATGGGGTGAGGGTGGAGGGATGGAAACTGAGTTTTATATTTTATGAGTTGCCCCATTTTAGCTTTTTCTTTTTTTCAGGTTTTGTGGTATTTTTAATTTGTCTTTTTCCCACGATTCCAAAGCATGCTTTTCCCTTTGGTCTGCAATGGTGTATCCTACGGATTATCATGGTCATGTTTTCAACATTGTCATTTATGTTCCTTTGAAGATCACTTCATATATTTTGAAGGGCATGAATGGGCCTATGAAGAGCAAGAATATTCTCTTAAACCCCTGGTACATAAAAGATTCAGAATTTTGAACCGTGGTGTAAATTAGTTTCTTCAGTCTTGTAGAAATTAATCGTAGTCATGACTTCGGGAAGCATTTAAAAGAAAATTTGGATAGACTTGTACTTGTGGTAGGTGCAGTCTTGATTCAGGTCTAACCCTGAATCCTTCGGTAGAAGGGAAATTTAAAAAAAAACATGGACGAAGGCCTCCAATCCTCATCTAGAATGCTCATCAGAATTCCCCTGAGACATGGATTATTTCGGACGGAACAATTACGCAATCTGGGTCTCAAGCCTCCAGCACTGTTCATCCAGATTCTGAATTGAGAAAGTTGCTTTCATGTTCTCGTTGGTGCATTCAAGAACTGTGTCCTCCACATCATCAACTCTCTTCTCCAGGGAGGATACAAAGGACATAAAGGAGGCAGTGACTTTGGCAGTCTCCTTACTAATTTTAGATGTCACATCGTACTTGAGAAGTGCCATTAAATGCATCATGTTGCCCTTTCTGAGTTGGGGGGAGGAGTAGGAGGCATTGTCCCCCTGCATTCCCCTCCAAAGAGGATGTGCCCTGCTTGTGCGGCTTTGGCATACCTATTTTATCCAATGTGCTTATCCCCTGCTGATTTGGGGGTGCTCCCATGGCTGAAAAGAGAAGGCGAAAAGAATGACACTCGATAGGGAACAACCTGGCGCACACAGAGCTGGAAACAGTTATTCCATTACACAACAGTCCAAAGAAAAGGTAGGAGTCAAGGGCTAGAGTGCACCATAAACACTAACCTCTCCCGCAGGTAGAACACAACAAGGTGGGAAAGACGATGTAACCACAGAGATCCATCCTCAGCCACTACAATATGGATGCCAGCAAACAGAGAAGGTTCAAATGGGCTAGAGAAGCGAGACACTTCTGATCTAATATGGGCCTAGATGACAAAGGCAATAGTCCCAAGAAACCACCTCTATTTACCCATGGCATCTGGGCATAGATGTGCCATTGCTGCTCTCTTTGTCACCTTGACATCCTGCAAAGCCATCACACCGCTCCTACCATTTTGGCACGGCAACTGCTGTGAGTGGAGAAGCCTCCACTGTAATTCCCACATGAATAGCGATCTGAGATGTTGGCTAGCCCTCCTCTCCTTCAGCCCCCCTCCACCCCACCAGAGGTGTCGGGCATTCAGGAATCCCCAGTCATCCAGTGAGAGACCCACCTCCCCAGGACCCGATTAGCTGTGAAACTAAGCAGCGCCCAGCAGTAAGGGGCCTCCGGCAGCTCTGCATCCAGTACGCAGATGCCACGACAAGACCACAAAATTCGGCACTCCCGTGAATCGGGGAGACTCTCCACCTGGAGGTGAAGGGATCCCAACCCTTGAAATCAAGTCAGGGTTTCAAGGTAAGAGCCAGCAAATGATAATTGATCAATGATTTGACATCAGACCTGGAGTCGAGGTTTAGCTCTGTATCTCCGGATGTGCCCCCCCCCCCCACCCCCCACCCCGTAGCGGACTTTACAAGGCTTTTTGAAATATCTAGTGGTACTGGTTGGGTTTACACTTAATATTCCTCACCCTTCCTCCTTAAAACTGCTCCGGTCATTTATTACACATCACAGAATATATCAACCATATCTTTTGCTTAATTGAATGGAACAAAATGTGATTTGTATCGTGCTGTAGAGCCCACAGATATCAGAGCCCCATGTAAGGTACAGACATGGTTACTTTAACAAAATGACGAGATTACTTTTGATACTGAGAATTTAACAAGAAGAGTAATTTGAACATGTACATCTAAGCAGCTGTTTTGAATTGGCTCATGTTGTTTAATTGTCTTAGTGCTAAAGGCAGTTGATTCCAAGCTCTGTCTTTTGTGGCTGAAAGATCTCCTGTTTCCTGATGCTTTCTTGAACCTTGGGCATTCGAGGAGGCTGGTGTTGCTCGATGTCAGGGTTCTGGGAATATTGTGGTGCTTGATGGCTTTAGCGAGGTAGGACCGTGAGTGCATTTAAAGGTGGTTACTAGTAACTTGAAATGGATTCTCTGGGCGATAGGTAACCGGTGCATTTCTCTCCTTTTAGGGGAGATGTGGTCACGTTTGGAGATTGAGGCTGTGATGTGTACTGCTTCATTTGGAACTACTTGGAGCCTTTCTGTGTTGGCTTCTGTGGTGTTTTCAGGAAGAATGTTACAATAATCTGGTCTTGGAAGGCTAATGGCATGTGCAGTGGAAATCCTGTTTTTCTCAGATAAGGGTCTGATCTGCCATAGTAGTTTGAGAAAATAGTTGGAGACTTTTGATAGATTTTTGGTATGAGGGGACATGGAGAGTGGGTGCAGGTAGGCTTTCTACTATACTAATGGTGGCCGGGTCTATTGCAAAGGAGCTTTGGGCTGTCCTGGTTTCTGCCTGGTTGTTCTGGAGGCCACGATCATTAGTTCTAGTGGATAGTGGGTTCCTGGATTCTCATCTTCAACCATGTACCACGTGGTCCCAAGTTGGCATGGAGAGATTTTTTTTCTTCTACCCCCTATACCGGGGTCGTATGGCTGACGCAGGCAACGCCGGTGTCTGTTCGCACGTGGGTGCAGTCGGCATGCAGCAATGGTAGATTGCAATGTCCACCTGGTGTATATCTGCACCAGCCCATCCTGTGATGTCTGGTCCTCTTTTACGGCGTACCAGATGCTAGTAAGAGAGGTTCCCCTCGCCAATCTGTCGTGCATTTTGCAATTTGTGGCCTGGTTTTCCTGATTGGAACCACCGTTGCCGGACAGCCTAGTGGTTCAGGGTGCAACTGTGCAGTTTAATGTGAACACCTTCTTTTCTGCTCCATCAGACAGGGACCAAGAGCCTTGAAGGCCACGGGAAGAAAATCTGTGTGTCCTGTAGTTTGGGATTGAGGTCCGTGAATACTAGCTGCACCTTCGCTCATTACACTCACTCCATTTTCACAGATCTGCAGAAACTTGTGCCTGAACATTTTCAGCGGGGGTATATCCCAGCTGCTTTCCGAGGGCTCGGAGATGACTAAGCGGAGCTTAGTTTGTGGCGTGCACACTGCCGATTTGCTCGGTCATGCCATGGCTACGTTCGTGTCCATGCAAATTCATTGATGGATACGTGTACGACCAAGTTCTCCCCAGACGTACAATCCAAACTTTTGGGCATGCCGTTTGATGGTGAGAACCTTTTTGGTTCAAAGACTAATGACGCTTTGGAGCGGTTCAATGCCACCCAGACTATGCCATAGAAGCTGGGAAAACCTGAATCTGCTACCAAGAAGTTTTCTTTTCAGAAGAAGTTTCCTGGTGGTCCTTGGTGCAAAAAAGGGCTCTCGGATTCAACAAACTCGGAAGGATCCCCAAAGCAGCTTCCTCTGTCCTCCAAAGGCAGTGGTAAGGGTTCACACACTGCAAGCTTGACGGTTGTTGCGCCTGCCCCTCAGCAGCAGTACTGACTTTCTCTCAGCCTTACACCTAATCCCTGTGGGGGGGTCGGCTGTCAGGGTTTGTGAAGAGGTGGGAGGAGATCACCTCCAACTGTTGGGTCCTCCAGATCATACTGTTGGGGTACTGCCATCCGTTTAGGACCGGGCCTCACCCTCCTCCCCACCACACTTCCATCCATTTGAAGATGCAGAGGGATCTGTCCTGAAGCAGGATGTGCTCCAATTGCTTCAAAAGGGAGTTGTTCAATGGGTGCCAACCACTTGGAGGCCAAAGGTGGTGCTCCCATTACTTCCTTGTTCCCTAGAAGGATGGAGGCCTCCATCCAATCTTGTACTTGCATAGATTGAACCAACTCATGCAGAAGGACAAATTCAAGATGTGTACCCTCGCCCAGATCCTGCAGGCTCTGTCCAAGGAGGGTTGGATGGTGTCGCTAGACCTGAAGGATGCGTACTGTACTTCCACATCCCCCATCCGCAAGGCCCAGTGGAAGTTTCTTCGCTTCACAGTGATGGGGAGCACTACCAGTTCTGTTCCATGCCCTTCGACCTCACCTAAGCCTCTAGCATTTTCACGAAGGTGGTTTGCCAGGCAGCACCATGGTCCTCGCCTTTGCGAGACACTATATCTTAGATTCTGCTGCACATGGTGACTCTTTGCTCGGCAGTTCTGTACTGCACAATTCTGTACCCCATCATAGTCCCATTACATTATTGATAATGTATGCAATTTTACATCACAGCCAACACACACTGCTTTGGCAGGGTTCAAGATGAGAATCCTGGGAATCCACTATCCACTAGAAGAATTAGTTGTATACCTTTTGCTAACGTTGGTTCTGGTGGCTAGTAGAGGGTTCCCAGGATTCTAATCTCCCACTTTGCCTCGCTTCCCAAGTAGTCCCCTTCCCAACAAAATCTAGTAATCATGTTTTAAATGTGTAAATTGTTCATTTTATTTTAGGTATATACTTTCTTTCTAAATTGGTTAGGTGCTCTAAGTTTAGTTTCTTCCCTGTGTCTGGAGCGGGTTAGGAACTGACGTCATGGGGTCAGGATGGCATAGATATACGCTGGGAGGATGACACCATCTATCAACGCTGCATGCCGACTGCACCCATGGTGGAACAGCAGGCAGCATCTCCTCCACAGCCATACAACCCTGGTAGAGGGGGCTACAGTAGGAGGAAAAAAAATCTCTCTCCCGACTTGGAACCACGTGGGACATGGTTTAAGATGAGAATCCTGGGAACCCGATACTATCCAACAAAACCAACGTTACCCAAAGGTATGTAACAAATTCTTCTGTTTTATTTCCATTCAGGTGATATTTTAAAAACTGCTCTTTGTATGTATCGAAAAATCACGGAAGAAACAGTTTCCGCATTGGCTCCTATTCCAGACTTCTATTTAGCTCCTGGGCTACCCCCTGAACCTCTGTTGGAAATCTATCAAAACCTGACATCTAGGGCACTAGATACGCATGCCCCTATGAAAAAGACACATTCCAAGCAAGGCACCATCCGGAATGCCTGGTTTTCCACAGTTAGATGACTTGCAAAGAGCTAAGAGACAGGCAGAGAGGTACTGATGCAAGTCAAGGAGTGCAGTAGATAAGTCTGCATATGTTACCATTGCAGCCAGATATAAAAATGCCCTTGTGCAGGCTAAAAAGAACTATTACACCGCTAGAATTGATAATGCTAGAATCAGCACACAGGAAGTATTTAAGATACCGAGAGAGCTTGAAAACCCAAAAAGCATGGCTCCCGCTTCTAAACCTCCTGCAAGTACTGAATGGTGTTCAGAGATTCAGAAGTCCCTTCAGAAAAGGATTACCAACTGCTGGAATAAAGCTCACTCAGCAGTTCTGACCTCACTCCTGGGTATTGACTCGAAACGCTCTAACTTAGGCAATAATACTTCCAAGCATATTCCCCTGCAGAACAAGGGAATCCCTGAATTCAGGTTTAGACATGTATCCACTGAGGAAGTCCTGAGCTGCATTAAGAATTTAAAGCCCACCTCCTGTGCCAACGACACCTTCCCTGCTGTGAAGGTGAAATAATACGCTCCTTTCCTTGCGCCTCTCATTGTGGCTTTTATTAATGCCACTTATGACACCGGTCATATTCCCTCTAGTCTTAAGGAGACATGTATTAGCCCATTGATGAAAAATACTAGATGCCATAGCGAACTGGCAGATCCAGGCTTTTCTGGAGTCCAATGGCATTCTAGGTATCCATCAATCTGGATTTCGAAGACAGCATAGCACTGAGACCGCCATGCTGAACTTGCAGTCTAATATTTATTCCATCGTAGACCAGGGCAAGGCCTGCGTGCTTATGTTCATCAGCCTGTCCGCGGCCTTTAACTTAGTGGATTTTGAAATTCTGGATTGGTGCCTGCTGGAGGAGGCCTCTTTTGACACCCTCTCTCGTAAATGCTTCAAGTTTTTCCTTGAGGCCAGATCTTCAAATCCTAGATGGGTTCTCTTCAACAAGCTCCCCTAGTCTCTGCAGAGTTCCGCAGGGAGCATCTATGTCCCCGGTGTTGTTTAATCTGTTCATGAAACCACGTCATGATCTTCTTGTAGATAAAGGGGTGGTATTCGAGAATTACGCGGATGACATGCAGATTCTCATAGAACTCACGTGCAGCCATAAATCTGACACCGTCGCTGTTAATGAAATCTTCAGCATCATCCAGCTATGGATGAGAGACAATAATATGTGTATCAACAACTCCAAAACCGAGTTGCTATTATTAGCCTCACTAGTTTTTCCCTGAACTCTGACGATCTTATGCCATTGTTCTATCGCGACTATTCGTCCGTGAACTCTATCACTTGGGCCTCATTCTCTGTATCATGCTTTATTTTTCCAATTATTCTGTGGGTTGGAGGCTGATTCTTAGACCCATTCTGTACCGGTTTCTAAATTGAATAACTCTGGGGGTGATTCACAAAAGTGCTACTCGTGACTAACTCACGAGTAAGTCATGAGTAGAGTAGAATCTGAGTAGTGCTCATTCACGAAAGGTGTGGAAGATCCACATGCTGTGAGGATCTTCCACACAGCGTGCAGATCTTTCACACAGTCTCTACTCGTGAGTAAACCCAAAAAAATGGGTTTCGGGAATGACGAGTAGGGTACTACTTATGCTTGGGAGGAGCTCATTAATGCTGATGCTAATGGGCCATGACACACCAGAAGTGGGCGGAAGGGTGGCTGAAATAGGTTGAAAAAGGCAGGGTTATGGCATCTTTGAACACACCCACCCACACACACCCTCTACTCACTTCCCACCGATCATGAGTAGGCAATTCATGAAGCCAAGCCTGATCAACATGGCATGAGTAAATCTTGAGTAAGTTAAAACTGCTCTGAGCAGTTGTAACTTACATGCAGAGATATGAGTAAGCAGCGCAGCTGCTTGGATATGTAATTAATGCGGCAGGTTCACATGTCGGAGCGAAGGGACAGATGGGGAAAAGAGACATGCATAGCTGCAATACGTAAAAATATATTTTTCACTCATTTCGTCGTTTTTGCAACTTGGTCGTGTTTGCTGTTGTGCGGTGCTCCACCGGATCGGTGGGGTCCACCTACTCAGAGGTGGGCGTGTCGTTGGCTGGCCCCATGAGTAGCTACTCTGGGATATGAGCAGCCTACTCATGGGACTTACAACTAAGCATTGTTCATGAATAGCGAGTACTACTCATGAACTGCTTAGTTGTAAGGTTTGAGTAGCCCTCACTAGAGGCTACTCAAACTTTACTCAACTTTTGTGAATTACCCCCATTATTTTGTTTGTAATCCCTTTTGTCCCTAAATATTGTTGTCTTTTCACTTCTCATTTTCATATTTCTCCACTTCCAGTCTGCTTTAACAAGTTATTTTCCCTTTATGTTTCAGTCCAGTCAAGATCGTGTTAAAGATAGGTAACCTGTGCCTTTAATCTATCTAAATCCGACTTCGCATATTTCAAACATAAACAAGATCTTTGATGGCTTGTTTATGTTAGAAAGCCAGCTATTCCGTCATTTAATTTACTCCGGAATCACTGTAATTGGGGAGAGGTCGGGTTCCAGAGACCCCTGTTATTCTGTCCACTTCAGTTGGTTTGCTAATGGAAGCTAGTTCCCACAATTTGTTTACTCTTAATTTCAGCCGGCGTTCTAGCACCTGAGCATTGGTTTTTATAGGTTTTTACATGGTTATTTGTAATTTCTTTACTGTGGCGGACGTGGTTTTTGGACGAGCCAGTCTTGAAAAGGTTTTGCTGACCGTTCGCACTGTGACTCTTCGCTAGGTGCCATGGTTAAGGCTTGCTATTGATTTACTTACTGGAGTTCTGAATGGCATTACACACACTACCAATTATTCATTTGCCTATTTTCACTGGTCTATATCCCATCATACATACAATTATATTAATGTCTTAACATAATCACCCAGACTCACAAATGAGCTCCTGTGAAGGCGTCAAGGTTCTCCTGCTCTGGCTTTGCCTTTCTCATGGATTTCTCAGGGGTGCAGAGCAGGGTTGCCTACACTGATATGTCTATAGACCTATAAATGTCTATCTTTAGATGCTTGCATGTGTGTTTCCTGACCCTCTTGTTGCATCGTTATGCTTGCATATCTCCTTACGCAACCTGGTATTGATGGATTTGGTATACTGTTCTTTGTTTCCAAAGAGGCTGGCATCTATCTTTTATCTGTGTGGCCCCGGTGCTGGTGTATGTGATTTCTTGCCGCTGTGGTGTCTAGCGTCAGCTGTCGGGTGGGGGGAGTCGCACACCATGTCACTTTTATTTTTGCTATACTGCTCTTTTAGTTTTGTTTTTACAACTAGCTTGTGAATCTTTGAAAGATATCCACGCTGGTTAGCTACCTTTACAGGTAAGGAAAGGTCATTTCCAGCCTTTCTTGAGACATACAAATATAATAAATTAATTATACAGCAGCAGTTGCCGCTGTATAGTTAAGGTGAGTTATCATCCATAAGATAGTCAAAATTGATTTCCTATAACTTTTGAACCATGTTATGGATCCGAATGAAATGTGGCAAATAAACTTGTGTGACCTAAAATCTTTCTCGTTGCTAAACTTCAGAAAGATCGCATAAGTAGTTGTAAAGTTATTGCAAATAAAATAATTCCGGCTTTAAAAACGTAATTGCTTTTCCCACAGGGGAAATCACCAATGTTTGCTTGCGTCTGCAGCTGTAACCGATAAAAGGATTTTAGTCCAATTTTTTGTTAATCGAAAGATTTACTTGAGGGATAAGGCCTTTCGAGTCATAGTTTTTTGTGGGTTAAGTAGAAACAGAGATATTTGTATTTAAGAATTCCCTAGGCCAAAATCTTTTTTTTCAAAGGGCATCTTCTCTCATGACAACTCTGAATAGCGCAGGGTGAGTAAAGCTGTTATTGTATAAATAATGCTGACCAGGGTTCAAATCCCAGAGTCTGAATCGCAAAAAATAAAAATATGCATTTTTTCCAATTGGAAAAAAGGCATATTTTTAGGGCTGCCAGATAATGCAGGGTGTTGTCTCATATCTACAGTCCAGCCATATTCAAAACACTGAGCGGCATCAAAAAAAAAAAAAGGAAGAAAAGAATTCAAAACGCTGAGCGGCAGCAAAAAAAAACAAGCATTAGTAATGCCAATCCTTTTACGAGTTTGCTACCAAATGCTGGCAGCATGTGCTGTTATCGTTGATTTACAACAGATAATCATTAGATAAATAGAATGAAATTGGCTTTTACGTTTGTCATACTATATTTGCTAAGGATGCAATGACCTGCAGGGCAAACAGTGCATGTGAGAGTAGTGAAGGGAGGTTGAGGTAGGGGTTGTTTAGCAAGTGGGTTGTGGAGGTATGGGGGAAAGTATTTAGTGTATACAACAGGTTGTTAATGGGTTCTGCTGGAGATGGGAACGGCTCCTGGGGTAAGGGGGGGTGTAGTTCAGCGGATAACAGCTGGGAGACTCAGAGGATCACATGCAGCTCACATGGAACGCTGTGTTTGTGCCTTGCCGCCCGTAACTGTGTGTGTTTTTGTGCATGTTTGTTTGTGTGCATGTGTCTATGTGTATCTGTGTATGCGTGCGTGTCAGTGTTGAGTGTGTGTGTGTGTGTTTGTGTGTGTGTGTGTCTGTATGCGTGAGTATCTGTGTGCGTGTGTGGGTTACAGTGTGTAATTGCGTGCGTGTCAGTGTTGAGTGTGTGTCTGTCTGTGTGTGTGTGTGTGTGTGTGTGTCTATGCGTGAGTATCTGTATGCGTGCGTGTGTGGGTTACAGTGTGTAATTGCGTGCGTGTTAGTGTTCGAGTGTCTGTTTGGGGTGGGTGGGGAGAAGGAATGAAGGGAGGGAAGGAGGAATTGAGGGAAGGAAGTAAGGATGGATGGAAGGGAGGGAGGGTTGAGGGTGGGCAGTTGGCTCCCCTACGCGGACACCACGTAATGCCCATAAGGTAGGCTTGTGATCGGCCTTGTCTGGGTTTTGGCCCTTTATGAGGGTTTTTGGTGCCCCCCGTACCTGTTTTTGTACCGTGCCCCCCCCCCAGTAACTGGTACTGGTTTTGTGTCGCGGTCCCCTCCCCACCCCCCGTGCCTGTGTTATGCAATCATTTTATTTACTATACACATTTTGCAAGTTTTACTCCTTCTAATTGCTGGGTTTAAAAATCAGGCCTCTGCCCATAACTGTTTTTGTGCCGTACCTCCACCCCTTAACTGTTTTCTGTTTTTGAGCAGTGCGTTCCCCGTAAATGTTTTATGCAATCATTGTTTTATTGTGCACATTTTGGTTTTATTGTGCATATTTTGCAAGTTTTGCTCCTGTAATTGCTGGGTTAAAAAATCAGGCCCCCCTAACTGTTTTTGTACCGTGCCTCCCCCCTATCACGTACTGCATACATTTCATCAACATTTGCAGGCAAATCAATGATATTTTGCCTATGCAATAATTTTTTTTTAATATGCACATTTGCAAGTTTTACTCCTCCTAATTGCTGGGCTTAAAAATCATCCCCCCTGTAACTGTTTTTGTGCCTTGCCTCTCCCCGTAACTGTTTTCTGATTTTGAGCTGTGCCCCACCGTAACCAACCATCATAGTATATATTGCTCATTCTCGTTCTGACGGAACATTATGTCCCCACCTGAATAAAATTACGTCCCATACTCCATCAAATGAAATGTTCCTCCCAGTCACTGGTGCTGATCGTCCATGCAATTGCACCCGATGCTGTATTAAGTCAGGGATCACCCACGTATTGGACACTAATAGACAGAAGACATGAGAGAGGCCACAACTGACTGCTACAACTGGAAAGTCTGACTTCCACCCCGAGGCGTTTTCCAAGCGCCAGAGAGGACAATATGAGTTAAACATGTTCCCCCACAATTTCACACCTAGAGAGCAGCGTGATTACTAGAGATGGGCGAAGCCCCCGTTTTCACGGGAGTTGGGAGCAAAAAGGGACGATTTTCCCGTGCTCCCGCAAAAACGGGTGGGAAAGAAATACAAGAGAAATTTCTCTTGTATTTCTTTCCCGCCTCAATACACAAACTAGTTTGTGCATTTCGTGACTGAACAAACTAGTTTGTGCAGTAACGAAATGCACAAACTAGTTCTTGCATTCTCATTGTAATGCCATCTGAACAGACAAAGGGCCCTTTCAGAGTCAGCAATTGTGACACTGAAAGGGCCCTTGTCTGTTCAGAGGAGGCAGCTGCTGTGCCTTTGTTAGCATTAAGCCTCAGCTTAAAGCTGACAAAGGCACAGCAGGTGCAATTGTGAACGCCCCAATGGCCATGACTCTGCTCTCCAAAACCGCCCTAAACCGGCAAATAACACGTTTGCGCACCTCTCTGGTGCAGTGTCACAGGGAATCCATTACATCGTATGCTGAACCGTGT
>JAWWEI010432165.1:0-15469 GCA_035583255.1 Pseudotriton ruber | reverse complement strand
CCAGGAACTCAACCCACCATGCTATCCAGGAAAAAGGGCTAAACCCACATACAGCAGACCTGGCAATGAAAAGCAGTTTTCTAACTTTACATATACCTATCCCCTATGTGGTATCACCCCATCTGTAGGCCCCTGACACTGGCCAAGCAAAAGGGAGCCCGTTTTCCGCAGCAATCCGGCTCGATAGGAGGATTTCCGTTTTACCTTCATTCAGCAAAGCCAGTTCTCCTTCATCCAGCTTTGAATCGCCGCAAGGCAGGGATACTGAAGCAGGCATCTCAGGCCGAGTGGTGCTGGTTACGGATGATAGGGGTGTCATCCGCATACATTCGAAATTTAAGACCAAAACTCAGGATTAGCTGCGCTAGTGGCACTATATCAAATCAAATCAAAATATCCTTTATTCGACAGTAACAATGACTGTCATCAAAGATCTGTACAAGGCACAGCATCTCAACAGTCAATTACATTTAGTCATTTACATTTATACAATGATACAATGATGACCATCTTGATCCCATTTAACCCCATCTTCCAAATGACTGTATAATTTCTCAGATCAATTGATTCTAAATTTTACACAAAATTAGCAGTTGATTCACTAAGCTCATTAATATGTATACAAAAGTGCTAGTGCAAAATTAGCAGCTTTATCGAAAACCATTTTCAGTTTAACTTCATGTAAATACAGTAAATAAGTTCACATTCCAATTTCAAGTCCAACGCTCAAGTGCAAAAATGCCAATAAAGTGCTGTTGTGATACTCAACTAAAGTGCTATTGCAGAGCACAAAAACAACAGATATCCAACAGAAGCATATACTAATAGTTCATGACCGATTGATTGTAACTGTGGTTAAAATCCATCAAAAATATCATAAAACACATTATAAAAAGGACATAGAAACAGTGTGTAAAATACATACAAAAAGTAAGATTTGTCAGTGTAATTAAAGAATAGAATCCCCTCAGCCCTGCCCTCTTACTCGCATAACCCATTTCAGAAAATTTGCTATTGCAAAAATAATTACTGTTGAATTTAATAACCGTAAATAGAACATAAGGGGCTCTTTCTGTCTAAAATTTAATACTTTAAAAACAGGCTTCAGCCATTTATTCCTGGGGGTCATATACATTTCGCAGAACAAGAAAATATGAGTAGGATTCTCAGTATCAGCTCCACATTGGCAAACCTTGTAGGATGACAGTCCATTTACGTTATAAGATCTAAAAATAGTGTCCAATTTAAACCTATAAATCAAAAAACGATCATAAAATGGCAGTGATAATGATGTTGCAAAAGCTGGTTCAGAAGATGAATAAGGCAGATAACGGGCTACTGAGCTTTTAGTGGCCGCTGCACTATACACACTATCCCAGGCTAGATCTGATAATTTCACCTTCAGCACAGCCTTAGATAGAGTACCACTATTATCGAAAAATGTGTCCATATCATAGCCAATAGACAGCAGAACCCTTTGAACATACATCAGCCATTTTCCTTTTTTAACACCTTCCGAACAATAGCATTCTCTGACCAGAGTCTTTAATAGCTCAGACTCTTCCATCCTCATTATCTTTAAAAAAAACACCACCGGTTTAATCGCCAGCTGCCAGTTAATTGGTAATACCTGCAGTTCCAAAAATGGGATTTCATTGGCCGTGGAAACTGGTAGTGTAAAAACTTTCTTCAGCCAATTACACTCCAGTTTTTCCAGCAATGAAAGATTTACAAATCCCCACACTTCCGCGGCATAAGCCGCCCTACCATGTGCTTTAGATCTGTAGATCTCATAAAGTTGTGCAATTCTGCATTTTTTTGCCATCACTAATGCTTTTGAAAGGGCCCCAGCAGTTTGCACCAACTTTTTCCCAGCCTCTTCCACCTGGGAGGCCCATGTACCATCAGATGAGAACTGGCAACCTAAATACGTAAACACTTGAACTTGTTCTAGTTGTGCCTTTTTAACAAAGCAACTCAGTTTACAGCATTTTTTGCCGGCAGAAAACACCATGACCTTACATTTGGCCTCGTTTGCTTCCATCTTTAGAGCCTCTACTGAGGAAATAAAAACTGACACCAGACGCTGCAGGGCTAGTGGGGTTAAGCCCAGCAACACGGCGTCGTCAGCATAAAAAATTCCTGGTATACCTATAAGTCCACACCGTGGAATGTCAGCCCTCAGTGCTATTAGATCCCCCATAACATCATTTAGATAAAATCCAAATAAATGGGGTGCAAGAGGGCAGCCCTGCTTAACACCCTTTTCAATAGGGAAAGGTTGAGTGATTGAGTCACCTCCATTTACGATTACAGCTCCCACAGTATCCCTGTAGAGTTCTTTTATTGCACATAAAAGTCCCGGGTCTATATTAGTTCTTCCAAGTTTTTCCCCACAGAATATTTCGATTGACAGTATCAAACGCTGCCCGCAGGTCCATAAATGCAACAAAAAAATTTTGCCCCTTGTTAAGTTGCTTCTGAACAAGGCCGTCTAGTAAGAATATCGCATCTGCTGTACTTTTACCATCTCTAAAACCAAATTGAAGCTCTGACAGCACCTCGTTTTTTGCCATCCAGTCAGTAAAAAGGGAGGCTAAAATTGAAGTAAAAATCTTTGTGATTACCGAGATTAATGATATAGGCCTATAATTTCCTGGTATATCACGTCTACCCTTTTTAAAAATAGTCACAATTCTGGATTCCTTCCATCCCACCGGAAACTTCCCCCTTTTTAAAAGCAGATTAAAATAATACGCTAAAAACCAGGACCAAAACTCTATATCTGCTAAAAACAAATCAGGGGGAAAATAATCTGCCCCAGCTGCCTTCCCCTTAATCAATTTATTTATAGCCACTTTAGTTTGTGCGACTGTCACTGCTAAATTAATTGGCCTTTGTTCCCCATCGCCTCCGCTATCAGCACTTAATCCAGCACTATACAGACTTTTGAAGTGATCCACCCAGACTTTAGGCAAAATATTTGAGCCAGCAAAGGAACCCTTCTCCTGACCTTTCAATCTTTTATTAATCACCTGCCAAAAATCCCTAGAATTTTTTTCGCATGCGGCAGACTGGAGATCGTCCCAAAATCCCACATCAAATAACTCCTTTGCATTCTTTTGCGTCAGCCTATAACTGCCTCGAGCCAGTCTGATCCGTGTACTGTCTTTTGACTTAAGGGCAGCTTTAAGATCATTGAGAGCATCATGACAACTATCATTGAACCATGGCATAGAAGATGACAGACCCTGACTCGATCCCTCCTGGGTTTTCCTAGTCCGCACCAAAACTTCCTGTATGTTTGCCAAAAATTCCTCACATGAGGTTGCATCAGGCAACGTCGCTAGTATTCTGTCCACAGTACTTTCCTCAGATAGTGAAGCCAAATCTAGGCCCAGTTCGAACACCAGACTTCCCAACCTTGACCTCGACCTCTCGTTCCAAACAATCTTTTTACAGTTAGGCCTTAGTGACAAATCATCCACTATAATATTGGACTTTAATAAATGCCCTGGGCTAGCTGGGTCATTATATAGCAGTTTTAAGTACCCATGGTCGCTCCAGCCTGTTATGTGTATCTCCAGACTATCTAAAAATTCCCAAAAAAACAAATCAATGAGAAAATAGTCTATAGTAGACTGCACTTTTGCTACACCACCCACAAAAGATGCTTTTGCTGGGGTGTCTTTTTGTAATCTCCCATTTCCACACCGTAAGTTATTTACATCCATTAGATTAAACAGTTGCTTTCCCATAGAGTCTGAACGCAAGGCCAGACCCGCCACTGCCGAAACTCCAAAAACCTCATCAAGTTCATCATCGTGAGAGTTGGCCAATGCAGTTGATAAGTGGGAGTTAAAATCCCCCCCAATTATTATAAAAGGTGGGTTTGCAACTATCTCAATACCTGGAAGTCTTAAGTCAGAGAGCCAACTACTAAGTGCTATTAGGCTATTTTTTTCTGCAGCAAGCCAAGGCCTAATATACACATTTAACAATAAATAGCTGGTCCCGCCCCCATCGGTCAACATCAGCACCAACACATTTTTCACAGGGCATTGTATTGCTAGTACTCTAACATCCCAACTTAAATTGATAAGTGTAACTAATCCACCACTTGCTCTCCCCTTTGTAGTTGGTGTAGCAGGCAGGAAGAAAACTCGAAAGCCAACGACTTCGGGTTCAGCCTGTAGCCATGTTTCTTGTATTACAATAACCATTGGATTAGTCTCTACGTTTAGTAGCTCATAAATTTTTTCATCCCCTGTGTTAGTCAACCAACCCGACATTTTCCATGAAATCATTGCGGATAATTTCGCTAAGCTCTGAGTTTCAATAACCGCCCCAGTCATCCTCTTACCAACCACCTTCACAGGACTGTGTGGCATCTCGCTCCTTGACACCCCATTTGGCCGGCTATCTAACACGGGAATATCTACTTTGTCCAACTTGTTTTGAGCAGCAAGCCCTGGGGACGAGGTAAACCAGACTTCCAACATATGCAATTTTTCAACTTTAGAGTTAATTTCGGGCCCTATAAGCCCCTCCTGGATTAGTCAGCCCTGCTGGTTCAGTTGGTTAGCCCCAGTACTCCTTAAGTCCTGACTCCATGAACCATCACCACCCCAGCTCCCAAAATTTGAAAAGACTGTCTGAGAGGGGAAATGAAACCGAGGTTCCCCATATCCAAAATTTTGCTGTCTTAGATTACCTCCTGGAAACATCCAGCTAGATGGATTAATTGGAGGGAATTGCCCCCCCCCTCCCTATTAAGCCAGCTTCATGTGGTGAAGGAGCGGGAGCCTGCGGATGTAATGGGGGGCCATACCCCAAAGGGGGTGGGACCCCTCTGTACTGGTAAAAATTGTGATATTCCCATACCTGAACAGACAATCGCCCTCCCCTGTGGGACTGGATATTTTTCCAGACCGCAGAAGCCACGCTATCGGAATGAAAGAAAACTGTGATAAAGTCCCCTCTCAAATTTTGCGGATTCTCCCCCACAGCCTTAGATCTAACAGTTTCCTTGATTTCTTCCACATTTAAATTTGCACAGCCCAGATTATTTCTAAACAGCCTTCCCATTTTTTGCCGTAAGTGGTTAGTTGTTTCCCAGTGGTTATCCCGGATTGGTGAATAGCCCCCAATTATTAAAACCCTTGACCTAGCTGAAGGATGTATGTCTATTTTTTCCCTAACTATCTGCTTAATTTTCGGCTTTGATGATACCGGCTGAGCCGGGGGCAAGGGACAAAGGGGCAATATTGGAACTCCCAGAGGTACATCAGGTGTCCCGTTTTCCACATTGGGGGAGCCAATACCTTCCATAGGAACTGCGGGTTCAGGATTTACTGGTGGAACATTTCCACTGCCAACAACTTCTAAAGCCTTGGCCCTTAACCCCTCGTCCATAGAAGATGAAACTATGCCCACTAATTTAGAGACCGTGACCTCCAAAACTTTTATGTGTTCTTTTAAACAATCCAGTTTTGCGTTTGTCACACTCCCCAGTTCCGTAAGGCTCTGAACCTTTAATTCTAATGTAGCCAAATAATTTTTCTGTGGACTTACAGTAGGGGCTAAGGTAGTTCTCTTTTTGCCTTTCCTGTTCTGCATTTTTTCCTTTAAAATTCCCAACTTAGCTGCCCTTCCCTTTTTATTTGCAGGCACCAGGTCTATGGCTAGCGATCCCTGCCCTAACTTCCTTTTTTGCCCCGATTGGGCCGCTACGTTTACCCCTTCTTTAGACTTAACAGGTTGAGCAGCCTCAAAAATTCTCGGGACCATGGGTTTGTTTAGTTGGCAGAATTATAAGGCTAGGCTCTGGGGTAGCGGGATCCAATGGCACAATCAAATTTTCGTTCTGCCCCCATAACGTGCCTGCCCGCTTACTAATCTCCTCTAAGTCTGGGGTTAAATCCAGCTCCTCATTTGCCTCCACGACCCCACTTGCCCTTACCCCGCCTCTTTTATCGGACGTTAAACCCGCCACTAAAGTCCCCACAGCCGACACCCGCTGTATAATAGGAGCAGATCCCAAAAGTGGGAAATCCTGAGATTTGGCATTTGTTAATTCTGCAACCACGGTTACTGGGGGTTTTGATCCACCACCTTTACTTCCATCGTACAACCCTTCCATTCCCGCCACCAGCAGAGATTCGCTTACTATTCCCTCCACAGAGGAAGCCCGAAGCTGCAGAGGTCTAGGCGGAAAAAAATCTGTCATTCGTCTGGGGTCCCTTTCAAGGGCTCTCACAGCCATTCAGCCAAATCCCCTTCTCAGGAACCTCTATGAAGGAAATCCAGGTCAGAGCACCGACCGGCCAGAGAAAAGCCGCCCCGCCCGAAGTCGCACCGAAGTGCACCAAGTGCACTTCGATGCACTTCGCGGCGCTTCGCGCTTCCCTTGAGTAATTGTAGACGCTGCACCCAGTGCTTCAGCACGCACAGCCAATCGCTATGGTTTCCCAGATTCCCAAGCCCTCTGGGTAATGCAGTCCTTCAATAGTTCCGTACACTGCACAGTCCAATTAAGCGCCCACAGGACGCAGAGATCTTCCCTTGGCGCCCCTGTGGGCGGTTATAGTTTCAACAGACGGCACAGCTGGGGAAACGGCAAAATCCAGCCTATGTATACATTGAACAGGATTGGGGAGAGGGCCGAAACTTGCTGAACGCCTCACTCTTGTTCTGGTTGGAATAGCCCTGTCCTGGCCAATGTACACTTGCTGCACCTTATACGCAAGAAAAGACCGAAACCAGGATAATACAGGCCCAGCGATTCCTGCAGTAGATGGCAACTTTTCCAAGAGTAACCTGTGGTCGACTGTGTCAAATGCTGCAGAAAGATCTAGTAGCTACCGGATGGATGAGATCCCCAAGCCGAAGCAGGTGCTCGCAAATATCCATAGTAGCTGACTCAGTGCTCCGTTTAGGACGGAAGCATGACTGGAAACCATGAAAACAATATCGTCTTTCTAGGTGTGATTGCAGCTGAAGGGAAACCATCCATTCCAAGAGTCTCCCAATAACTGAGAGCAATGTAATTGGGCAGTTGTTAGAGCCCAGAGTGGGGTCGGCTTGAGGCTTTTTCAGCAGAGGGATGATGGTGCCAGTTTTCAGCCACTATGATACTGCCCCAGCCACCAGACAGTGATTGAGGAGGATGGTGATATCAGCCAAAATAACATTGACAAGCTGTTTGAATATAGCGATGGCCATTATGTCCATGGATGATGAATAGTTTCTCAAAGACTGTAAGATGCTTAGCACTTCCTGATCTGCTAGCAGCTTGAAATGGCCCCATGGTTGAGGATGTTCCAAGTTAGGGTGATACGGGGTGGCAGCTGAGACCAGATGGACGAATAAAGCTTTCTGCTGGCGCTGCTTCTTCTTGATAGCTGCTCGCAATGTCGCTGACTTTAGTATGAAATATCTTGGACAGAACCTCTGCTGACAAAGACATTTGTGGTGGCAAGTTGCCAGACTTCGGTTGAGCTAAACGGTGCCTGGCCAATTAGACTTGAGTGTTTGGCTGCAATTTGTTTTTTTGAATAAGGCGGTCATAATGAGATATTGTAGTCTCGCGGATCTTTAGCTTATATACATGGTTCTGCTTCTTGCAGATGACTTTGTCTGACGGGGAATGGGAAGCCCTCCAGCAACGCTCCAGAGTGCGACCCATGTTACGGAGCTGGACTAGCCCTTCGGAGAACCAAGCATGATGGGGGTCTGCCTCATGATGCAGTTCTTGAACTGGAGTGGGGTGACGACATCAAGTGCTGATGGCAAAGTCTGTGTGAACCAGTTGTTACGACCATCAATGGAAGATGGACATGGGCATTAATTTGCAGTTGAAATAGATTTAAATGACCGGCACCATCGCTTTTCTAGGTCAGATGGGGTGACGCCCGGCTGGAGGGGGATATTACTTCTTTCCACGAGAACAGAAGGACATGGTGATCAGACCAAGATAGTGGGCAGTTCGAGATATCTTCGATTTGAGGGTCCCTCGAAATCAGAAGATCCAGTTGGTTGCTCCGTTCATGGGTGGCAAGAGTACAGTGAAGTGTCAGGCCAAGATGCTCCAGAATGATGCGGAATGCCTTAGCATGGGAATCTGTGGAGTCGTTCAGATGGAGGTTAAAATCTCCAAGAATTAAGATGTCTTTGGCTGCTGTACAAAGAGACTCACAAAAAGGCTGCCACTGATTTAAATTGAAGATGGTCACGTGGGGGATGATAGACTCCGATGAGGGTGATTGGGCGAGTGGAGACGAATGCGCAGTTTACAACTTGGGAGAGCTTATGTGTGTGCACATTATTCTCATAGGCTGTTATCTCTAGGCAGCTGATAATGTTTCCTTGTGAAACCTTCCAATGTTGGGCTTCTATCTTGTTATTAAATTACTTATTAAGGAGCTGTAACAATTTTATATCAATTTGGTTAAACCTTTTATATGGACCTTTCAGTTAAGTACTTAGCTTGGGGTTGCCAGCATAAAATCAGGGGTATAACTTTACTACTCTCACTTTTTATCTGTCTGAGCTGTCGGTGGTAAATGTATGGTCACCCAAAAATGCTTCCACCAAAAGAAATTCACATTCTTACTAGTTGATGTTAAAAACATGATAACAAAGGAAGATTTTAAAATTTTGACAAATGAGGAACTATTACTTTGGAGGGGGCTTGATATATTTTAAACGTGCTGTGATAGATGTCTATTATATGATCAAACAAGGGTGACACCACAGGCCCATGTCCAACAGTAGGACACCTGGACTGGGGTTAGTACTATCAAAGGGTTTTTAGAACGAAAAACCATAGATGTGCTAAGGATTGCAGAGACAAATGTCCCAGCGTTAATGTACGCGGACGACTGTATTTTGTTAGCCTGAACACCAGCTGCTTTATCAGCTTTATTAAAAGGCAATAATGAATTTATGGTGAATTTAGATTTGCAAATAAATATAAAAAATTCAAAAGTTTTGATTTTTAAACCTAGTCAAAAGAAGAATTTACCCTCATATACATTTTATATTGATGGCTGTCCTTTGAAACAAGTACAATCAAACGACCACCTAGGCTGTTCATTTGTTTCAAATCTGTCTTGGTGTCATATGATAGATAAAACATGCCTAAAAATACAAACTGCCAGCGGCGTTATATCGCGGGTAGGTCTGCAATCACGAATGAATATATTCCCTGAAATTCAGAATGTTTTTAACGCAAAATGTTTAGGTATTGCATGTTACATGTCAGAATTATGGGGCATAACAAATGTAGATCCAATTGGAATTTTGGAATGTAATTTTTATAAAGGTATTTTAAAACTCCCTGCATCAACTCCTAGCGAGCTACTGCACTGTGAATTTCTTTACATTCCTTTGTGTAACAACATTGAAGTTAAACCCTGTACTTTTTCCTTCAGATATGTAAGCGCTAGCTAACGTATATAACAAGACACTTATTGCCGGTATTACCCATTCCACAGCCAGGATAAATCCATGGCTGAGCTTTGTGGATAGGGTGTTGGCAACGAATGGGTTGAGTATAGTTTATTGTTCTGGCTTGTTGCAAGTTGAGTTAAATGTCAAACTAATCAAAAAAAGGTTATTAGAGCAAGGGCGTGCGAAACTGGAATTTGCGCACGCTAACCCCCAAAAAATTGTGAAGGAATATCAACCATTTCAAAACACACTTTTACCTGATTATCTTTTATATCCAAATCCTCCCAAAATCCTTACTGTTTTGATTAAGTTTCGGTTTGGAATGTTGGCCCCTACATCAAACTCTATATTTTTGTACAGTCACAATGAACGGGATAAGATCTGTGAGTGTGGTTCTGAACTGGAGGATATTGCTCACATTTTGATTTTTTGTCCCCTTTATAACTCATCACGGCAAAACTATCTAATGCCTTTGTTTAAATACCTGGATTATAAACAGATTAATCCGTTATTATACTATTTGCGTCTTCTCAATAGCCCACCCACTTGTTGTATTTAGTTTGCACAAATGTTTTGGTGTTTTGATTTCCACTAGAAGGAATTTAAGGTTGACTCCTTATTAGTTGATTTTGCTAGAAACAACATTGCAACTAACTAGTTTTGAAGTTGTATAAAAATAGTTTCTACGTTTGTATTCTTTATAATATACCTCAGAAGAATGGTGGATTCACACATATAATAATTATACTAACAGTAGTAATCACTAGTTGATGTATAAATTCTTGAATGCTTGGGTCGACTTTTCCTATGTATCTTGTCGTGGCAGATTATTTTGCCTCAAATTGTACTACTGAATACCATAAAATTGCCTGTATTGTAATTAGGTTTTTAAATTATTTATGTAATGTTTATATTGTGTTTTATTATGCACTTTGTGGAATTTGTATAATTCCGAATAAAGCTTTTACTTACTTACTTACTATCAATGGGCTGAAAGCTGTAATGGGCCTGGTCTCTAGCTGAGCACTCTGCTGATGTCAGTAATTCCTGACACTGAAGTGTGTATTGCCAAAGCAAGGACACATGCACTAGAGAACTGCAGAGCCAAGTGCCTCAGTGGTAGCTGTGTGGCATTGCTGACATGTCTTTATGAGCTTTGAGCTTGCAGTGGTGTGCCGTAACGCACACCCCAGATGAACAGCTTTGCAGCAGAATGTGCCTGTTACAGTCCTCACATGTTCACCTCCTCCCCCTCCCCTCTCATCCTCGTCTCAGACACCCAGCTCTTCTCAAACACTCCACTTATAAACCCGTCTCCCAATCCCCAACACAGCTTTCACTTGAGCACCCGGCTCCCACCTTTAGCTTGCCTTCCTCTCTTCATGACTTCAGGAATCCCAGCGTGGAATGCTGGACTGCACGAGCCTTTTGACAAGCGCGAGCCCTGCGCTACCCCGCTCGAGCTCGGAAGGACGATGTGTCACCGCGTCAACGGTGCACGTCGTCCTTTCAACGAATTTCACCGATTGAGAAGACGTGCCACCGTTTTCTCCCGTCCAGAATCGCCATTCAAGGCCCAGCTGTTCCCTTCTGATCGTCGTGGGATCTATCACTTCATTCCCCCAGGACTTGGACTGATCCAGATTCATCCAGGCAAGCTTGCCGGTCTCGTCCAGCTCCTCCCCCTTCCAGTCAGGCAAATCCTGAGGGGACGCCCTCTTAGTTAGGGACCGCCCTGATAACGCCTACTCCTACGGGAGACCCATAAACACATAAATCCTCTTGTAACCGGAGGGATTGCCATCTCTCCGATTTCCGAACCAAGGCCAAAACTGAATTTGGAACCAAGGACTCCCAAGTGGAACTCTCACTACTGAGCCGGCGCCGCCATTTGAAGGTGGGTGCCGCTCCTCTGAATATTATCAAACAAGTTTTCCCAACTCGTAAGGGGAGTGTTGACCTTGAACCTCCTCTCTCTTCTCTCCTTCGCCCCTTCTCTGTCTGCAGATACCTCGGGGGGGTGGAACCCATTCCGAACCAGCATCACACAAGTCCTTCTTAAGGCCCTGATTCCGAGAGTGAATCGCCATTACCAGCAACCTTCCTGAAACCCCAGAATCAAGACCAAGTCACCATCCACATACTCCCAAGCCCGGCGGCGCCGGCGCAACTCCTCTCTTCTCGGGGGTGGTGCCGTGGTCGCTACAACCATCTGGGTCCAGAGTTAGAAAGCATCCTCCAAGGTGAGATTAAATAGATCTCTAATCAGAATTGCCTATAGATTTTCTAGACTGTCACAGTGCCCTGCGAGGCGCAAGTCGCAAAAGGGGCATGTGTGCCCTGCACTGAATAGCCCCGGTTGAGTGTGCCTAGGCACTCCCAGCAGCCGTACCTTAACTGTTTGCGTGTGTCTCTCTGGTGTTCCGACCCGCCATTTCTTATGCAGACAGCGCTGGGTACCCAGAGCAGGTGTCCTGCGAATGGACACACATGGTACACACATCCGCGTCAGCCGGCGCCACCCCACAGCTGCTGCAGCATACCGTGCGGCTCTACCGAACCAACTGCGTGGCCGCCGCCACAATCAGTGACCACATGGCCGCCCCCATGCTTATCAAGGTGCTGTGGGCCCCGAGCCCTGCTCTCACCCCCACCAGCTCCGAGGGTCTCTCTATGTGGCCGCCGCCACATCCTGCCTACCGCCACTGACTTCCCACAGCTGGCAGCCCTCTCAGCGGATCTGACAAAGCCCAGGAACCAGCCCGAGAGCCCGCCTTACCTGCATCACCGCGCACCAGCCAATCAGCAGCAGTGCTGTGGCAAAGTCCTCGACGGCCACGTCCTCATTGGCCAGGAGACCCTGCCTACAAGGCCTGCTGGACACACACAGCTCTGCTGCTTCCACACGACTGACTGGACTGTGAAGCCGCGAGTGAGATGGAGGCGTATGATGCGCAGCATGTGCACAACGTGCGCAGCTGTGGAGAAGCAACTGAATCAGTGATGGTAGCGGTGCTGACTGCCTTGCATGTGGTCCAGCCCGCAACCTGGGTGATACCAGCCAGCAATGTATGGGCGCCGCCATCTTGAAGTAATGTGCATCGCCATCTTGGAAGCCATCTTCCAGACTATGGGTGCCGACATCTTGTATTAAGGGGTGCCGCCATCTTGGAATGCAGAGACTGAGAAGAGGCCCTGTGAGAGACCTACAAGGAATCCACCAACAGACAACACGCAGTGCTGCCGCCAACTAGCAGGCCGGGCACCTGCTGCAGAAAATTCACCAACGAACCTGAGTGAATAACTTCCATGCCACCTGTTTGCCTTTACGCAGAACTGGCTAATACTGTCCTGCAGTCCACCTGATAAAGTCAACGGAACGCTGGAGGCTCTACCAGAACTTACACCTACCGTTCCTGACCACTGAGGGACCTCTGCCAGCACAATGACTGATGACACTGGCCCAGCACCTGCACAAATACCCAGGAGCCCTGGCCTACCTCAAATTCTGCCATTCAGCGTCACCTCTGACCCCACCACAGCAGCGCACAAGTGGAGGGTGTGGATGTCCCTCCTGGACACCCACATTCTATATGAAAATATTCCGCCGCACAAACAAAAACTCGTCCTTTTCCTGTTTGTTGGCCTAGAATTGCATCTACAGGCCACAGCCCTTAACTCACCCGACACCACATATGCCGACATCATCAAAGGCCTAGCTGACAAACTGTCTGAACATTGCATCAAAGAAGAATATTGTTTCCAATTCACCAAGCCCAAGCAACTTCCCACTGAAACTATGCGGGAATTCTATGTCCGCATCAAGCTCCTGGCCACCCAGGGACAGTATGAGGCCCCACATGATGTCATCAGGACTCAGCTGGAAAATGGATGTTGGTCCAAAATAGTCCAATTGGAGGTCATGCAATTGGCCCTGAGGGAGGAGGCTACGGACCGCAGCACTGCCAAACTGGGCAAACGTGAGCTGGTCAAGGGCACCACCGCGCAGATGATGGTGAGCAACTTGGACATACAATGGGTCATGTCCAGTCCGCCCAGCCGAGGCCGTGCAGTGCCGTCACACCGGGAACAAGGGCAGCGCCCACAGCAGCACAGGCAATGGGGCCAGTACCCATCCGACTATGGCGGTGGCACACCCAACCCGACCAGCCGCCACCCCTGCAGTACTGGCCCAGTGCACCTGACAACTACCAGGCCAGGTACTCCGCACCACAAGGGTCGACATGGGCCACCGCACAGTATGAACTTACTGCACAGGGCCATGGCACGTCAAGGAAGTGCAACTGGCCACTCAACAACCAGAGCTTGCTACAACTGCAGCGAATGGCCCAGCATTGAACTGCCCTGCTCAAGGCCACCAGTGCAGAGTATGCAGTAAGTGGAACCATTTTGAATCAATCTGTTTCACCGATTGGTGCACCTCTGGTCGATACCAAGCTCCAATACCGTCCTACCTGCAAGCAAGGTGCATGGACGCTGTGCCAAACTATGAACAGACACCGTCAGATGCGCACAATGACCCGAAACAGTCAATCAATCAATCAAAGGATTTATTAAGTCACAACAAGACTTAACAGACCTAACATATGACCTGGCCCCCCTGCATAATACACCCACGGATGAACAGGGTGAACAGGGAGAAGAACAAGTAACTAACGTTACCTTTGGGTAACGTTAGTTCTGATGGATAGTAGAGGGTTCCCAGCATTCTCATCATGAACCACGTCTTGCGTTGGTTCCAGATGGTAGTGAAGAATTTTTCTGAGCCCCCTTTACCGTGGTCGGTGGCTGGTGCACTTCAACGGCACATTTGCCGAAAGGGTGCACTTGACCTCTGGGGCTGGCAGATGGCATTATGTGCAACTACATCCAAATATGCACCAGCTCAACCCCCTGACGTCAGTTACTTGCCACTCCGTGCCAGACGCAAGGAAGAAACCAACTATCTAACTCACGCGAAGGGCAATTTGTAGATAGCAATCTGGTAGGGGAGGCTGAGTGGGTGATAAGAATGCTGACAGCCCTCTACTATCCATCAGAACTAAAGTTACCCGAAGGTATGTAACTTTTTCTTCTAATGGATAGTGGGTTCCCAGCATGCTCATCATAAACCATTCCCAAACAAGTATTCTTTTGCTGTGATGAAAAATTGTCAGGAACAGACCAACTTACAGTCAGGGATGGTCAACCGAATTATAAAGTACAGAACTGCCAAATAAAGACCCTTCCCTAGCTGTCAATTCAAGACTGTAGTGGCGAGCAAAAGTCAAGGCGGATGACCAGGTAGCAGCCTGACAAATCCTCTCAAGAGGAACACTGCCTAAAAATGCAGTGGTGGCTGAAGCATCTCTAGTAGAGTGTGTCCTGATCACCGCAGTGGGGGTGGCTTGCTGGCAAGCTTGTAGCACTTTCTGATGAGTGAAACAACCCATTTCAACAGGGACTGTTTAGACACTGATTTGCCCTTTCACTTACCCTTGTAGCCAATAAAATGCTGGTGTTCATACCTGAATCAGACGTACGTGCAAGGAAAAAAATCAACGCTCTCCTAGGACAGAGACGGTGAAGTCTCCTTTCCTACCTCCCTGGATGGGAAGGAGGGGAGAACACAGGCAGGAGAATTGATTGGGAAAAATGGAAAGGGGACACCACTTTAGGGAGAAAGGAAGGTTTGGTTTTTAGGATCACCTTGGAAGACTCAAAGACAGTGTAAGGCTTGTCAAATGACAAAGCCTAAAACTCGCCAATACGACAGGCTGAAGTGATTGCTTAAAGAAAAATGGCTTTCCAAGAAACCAGATGAAGATATACAGTTTGCATTGGCTCAAAGGGAGGCCCTTGCAGAACAGATAATAGTAACTTTAAATCCCAGGCTCAAAAGAAGGAGGCCTGGGAGGTAACAGATTAAGAAGACCTTTCAGAAACTGTTTAACCAAACCAAACTGAAACAAAGATTTATCATCCGGAGAACGAGTAAAGTTGGAGATGGCAGCCA
>JAWWEI010421091.1:0-15475 GCA_035583255.1 Pseudotriton ruber | reverse complement strand
CTAGTTGTTATTGAGGGGGAACAGGACCAGTTACATTCATTGGTTGAATAGTCTCCCACCATAGCAATACTCTGACAATATTTTATATTTATACTAGTATATACATATAAATACAATCGTTGTCATGTGTGAAGCCTGCCGTGAGGCAAAAGGAAAATACTGGTATTCGGCTTCAGGCCAAATGTTTCAAAACATTTGGCTGGATGCTGAATGCTTGATTTGCTGCCAAATTCGAATTAGAAGACCGAATTCGGTACACCCCTAGAATTTATGAAAGACCCTTTATGAATTCAACATATTACTGTCCATCATGCAGCTGACCGTGTCCTCCTTTAATACTTACAGTAATGGGTGTATACAGTGCTACAGATACAAGTAGTGGAGGAGGTGATGGAGCCTTCTTTCAATTTGCTGCACTCCCTGGGGCTTGAAATTTGTTCTTTTATTATAATACAGACTTTTACATTGCATAATAAGCTTCTGGCCTGCTAGTAATAACTGTGGGGCTGAGGCTTACAACATCAATTAAGAATGCCACATCACCAGTTGGGCAAGATACTTCTTCATAGACATTGCCCTACTGCACAGACTTAACATGCTTCTGCTGTAGGGTATTGTTGCCTTGCTTGGGATTTGTATGATGGCCCTGGGCAGAAAACCCCCATTTCATACATTCCTTTTCTCCTTTCCATCAAGCCTAGAGATAGTTGCAGATCCAATAATCCTATATTTGGAGCACACTTTGGGTGTTTGTTGGTGCAGTAAACCGCATCCTTGAAGCAAATATTTTCAATTCCAGCTTATGGGAGCTGAGTGCAATGACTTTGGCCTTTAGCAAATTCCTTCTCATAATGTGAGGCAAAATCCACAACCAAGACATAGCAAGCTCTTCCACGTTCTTTGGATGTTCGAGAGCTGTGTTGATGGACAGAAAGGAGCAACAGGTCCCTACAAGTCCAACACAATACTCCGCTTATTCAATATTTAGATGCAGCCATGTTGGTTTTGACACTAATGGGTTTCCGGCAAATGGAATTCAGAGATCACCAAGATTTTGTATTAGGATTTAGCGACAAAATTGTAAAAGTAATAATGAGGGAAGCAACAGTGACATACATGGTGGGGTACCAGTAGGGGGGGTCACCATTTCTGTGTAAGTTTGTATGGTTGCTTGCTGAACCAAGTGAAGTTCCAAGAATGAGGCTGACTTGTCATGTCTAAATGGAGAGAGCATAACGACTAGTTTGGGGTGTTTGCATCACATCCTCTGTCGACGTTACCTCTGTTTCCGTGCTGAGTGGGGACACTACGCACAGAGTTTAAAAAAAATCTTTGCGGGGGTTTCACCCCACCTGCAGACCTTGTCTCCCGTCCTGCACCATATCCCTCCCAAACCACTTTAAAAAAAAAAATCCCCCTTAGCTTTCTTGTATGCTTTGCGGCCTGTGCTACTCTTCCTGCACCGATCTTCCTGCTAGTTGCAGCTCCGCTTGAGTGGGCGACCTGCGTCAAGCAGGGATATCACACGCAGGCCGCAATGCAACAGGTGAGTACCCTAATGGATAATCCTTGTAGATTTCCAGCAGACGCTCTTTGGTGTGCATCATTTGTGGAGATTTCACTCGTGTGTTGACCTCTGGGCCAGACTGGGACATCCCAAACCAGCCTGGGAAAGAAATGAGCCAAGCCCATCATTTTGGCACCCAAGCACACACAGTGATTGACTATGGGAGAGAACAAGTTTTCCCCCCATAAAAATGTCTTTATTATAAACCATAAATTTTGGTATTTGCCTCTGTCCTGTCTAAAGATAAAGAAACTGAAGCACCTTTGCGAACCGTTTGTTGGGTAGTGCAGTGAACAAAACTCCAGTGCTTTCATCCCAGCAAGCACAGATTCAAATCCTGACCCCATATGAGATGCAATATAAAAAATATACAAAATGCATAAATTGGTTCTTTCCAGCACCCCACCCCTATGGGAATCCACAGCACACCAGGGATTTTCCGGTGTTCTGCTGGGCCAGTCCAGTCTTGGATGACCTGCATAAGGAGGGCATTCCAACACGGAAGATAAGGTCTGGAGGGCGTAATGATGTCAGGGAGTATGAGGTTTTGTATGAACATTGAGCTGAGAAGACCTAATACGCTGTCACGGAAGGTGGAAGGGAATAATTTCTGAATACTGTCAAAATATGAAGAAAGAATGCTACATTTCTCCTGACCCCCCCAAAAAAACTTTGTTTTAACCGCCGATTCCAAGTGAGCACGTTAATGATATTTCAGGCTCCTCTTTAGCTCCTTAAATTCCTCTGTGTTCTGGGAGAAAGGTTTCCTCGTGTAGCCACTTGGTAAAAAGCTATTCTTCCTCTGTTGCATGGGTACACTGTGTGGCCCCCCACCCCCAGTCATTAGTTTCAGGCCCCCACATCTCCTCAATGTATCAAATGAACAGTACTTTTTAAAGAAAGTCTTAAACTGACTTCCCTAGGTGTGAGGTGGGGACACATAATAGCATATTAGCATATTAGTTCAGTTAGCATTTCAGATGGCACTTGCCATTTCTCTACTTCTGGCAGGAACGCCTTGTGTAACTCAAAAATAAACTAATAACATTACCCAGCAAGCTCAACATGCTAAATTCTGGGTTATTCAATGTGCTGACATCTCCCAAAATTCCAGAATGATGGCTATCCTATTCCTATGCAAGTAAGAGGGGAAGGGCAAGGGATTTTAGAATTCTCATCATGAACCATGTGACACGCTGGTTCCAGTCGGGAGAGCAGTTTTTTCTGAGCCCCCTCTACCGGGGTCCGAGGCTGACGCATGATTCCAGTGTCACTGTTGGCAGGTTGCAGTCGACCTCAGGCACCGGCAGATGGCGTTAGCTGCTCTGCATCCATATATGCATCAGCATGACCGCCTGACATCAGTTCCTTTTTTTTTATGCACTCCAGATGCTAGAGGGCAAGGAATCCCTTCTCGTCTGAGAAATGTATTCGACTACGTTTTTGGGCCTAGTTTTCTGTGAGAAAACTGTCATCTCCGGCCTATGGATTCAAAGCATGCCGCAAGTGCCACAGGGTTATGTCAATCACTGACCCTCATTCCCGATGTCTGTGGTGCTTGGGCAAGGACCATATGGTTAACAACTGCGGGTCCTGCCAGGCAATGCAGCTGAAGACCCTGCGGAATCGCTGCTCCAAGCTTGTGACCAGGCACCTGAGACATGTGAGACCGGTAAATCTTCAACCCCTCGAGGTCAAGGGGCATGGCACCCTCAGTCTTCTGACCTGAGAGGTGCTACCAAGACTCGGGAGGAAGAGCCGCAGCACTGGCATCGCTCTGAGACTTCACCCCGGCGTTCACCTCGGCGAGCTCCCCGGAGGTCTCTGGTCGAGGTGTCGAGCCGTCATCCTCAGGAGTCGATGATCCATCCCGTTCAACCACCAGTCGATTTCGTGCACAGTCCCAGGGACCTCGGCATTCCGGGTCCCCCAAGTTCTCCACCTCGTCCAGGCGGCACTGGTCCGTTACCCCCCCCCGCGCCAGTCTGTGACGCTGGTGCTGGAAGAGAGACTTCCCTGCCTGAGATCTTCCCCTCATGGGTCGACTCCTCGACATCCACCTCAGGTCATCTTTCCCCAGGAAACACCCCCTCTGCCTAGCTTAGCTGAGTTTAGGGTGTAGCTGCAGAAGTTGTTGCTCGCCTGGCTCCCTCTTTGGAGCCATTGCTGGGGTTGAATGGTCCGGCCTCTGGACTTTCTACCATGGTTCCGGTCCCTCCTTTTTCATTGCCCGTGACTATGGTTGCAGGTCAGTGACCAGGGGGCCCTCGGCCTGGGGCTCCAGTGCAGAGGGGGGCAGACACCTGGGTGGTGCCTACTGGGTCAGGCTTGACCAGGGTGTGCACCAGGTGTGTCCAGGAATAACCTTTGTGGACCTGTTCCCAGGGTTGCCCTCGGGTAGCTTGAGGGAGAGATCCTTCATGGGTCTCAACCTCCTCAGTGCCCCGTGCCCTATGGGGTCAGGAACTGGTGGAGGACTGTCTGCCTCCCAAGTGCCCATGGATGTGCTTATGGACAGTGACAGGGAGAGGCGGTGGGGATGAGGCACCTGAGGTCGCGTCCTCCACGAAGGACTTATCTATGCCAGTGGCCTGGACACATCTCCGGATAGTGATTTGGGCAAACAGAAGACTGCTTTTTACCCTGAGCAGGGGACTGGTTACTGGCATGATCGAGCTCCCTACCCCAGAGAGGACTCGTATCCTGACTGACATTTTGGATGAGCCTGAGGCTAAGGTGGCAGCAGCCCTGCCCTTTAGTTCAGCTCTGTCTGAGCCCACCCTTGGGCTCTGGGAGCACCCCAGCAGTATTTCTGCGGTGTAGTCGAGACTTTGCCTCTGCCAAATAAGGGGTCACCCCTAACAGCCGTATCAAGATTGTAATGATGGTCAAAAGTTAAAATAGATGACTAGGTAGCAGCCTGACAGATTCTTTCTACAGAAATACCACCCAAAAAGGCAGTGGTGGCTGAAGCACCTCTGGTAGAGTATTCTCTGATCACTTTTGGGGGGCAATCTCACAGCATTTTCTAATGAGTAGTGCAACCCATTTGGACAAAGTCTGTTTGGAAACTGACTTCCCTTTCCTTTTGCCTTTGTAACCAACAAAGAGCTGCCAGTCGAACCTATGCTCCGATGAGCGCAAAAGGTAATAGTTGAGCGACCTTCTGGGACAGAGATGGTGTAGTTGTCTCTCCTCTCTACCTGGATGGGAATAGTACACAGGCATAACAATAGATTGTGACAAATGAAAAGGGGACACTACTTGGGAAGAAAAGAAGGTTTTGTTTTCAAAATGACTTTAGCCTTATCAATCTTAGTATAAGGTTCGTCAGCTGACAAAGACTGAAGCTCACCAATCCGGCGGGCTGAAGTTATTGCAAAAAGAAAAGTTGTTTTCCATGAAACCGATTGCATGTCAACTGTGCATGGGCTCAAAAGGAGGGCCCTGCAGGACAGATAAAACTAAACTTAAAACACAGGGCTCAAAAGTACAAGGCCTGGGAGGAAACCTATTTACAAGTTCTTTCAAGAATTGTTTGACTAAACCAATTTGAAAGAGAGAACGCTCGTCTGAAGAACGAGTGAAGATGGAGATGACGGACACATAACCATGAATGGTAGTGGTCTTCAGCCCTGAGTCTGCAAGATGATGCAGGAAGTCGACTCAAGTGACAGAACAGTTGAACGGATCGTTGTCAGAAGAAGACGACCAGTCACAGAACCCTCCCAGCAGGATTTGTACATGGCTCTCATAGGTCTTCGATTAGCCATGATGACCGCCATGATGTCATCTGTGAAATCCCAGCATTCATATCTCACCTTTCAGAAGCCAAGCGTGCAGATTGAGGCTGTTATTGGCCTTGTGTCATTGGACACAATGCCCACCAGAAGTTTCTTCGCTTCATAGTGGCTGGGGAGCACTACCATTTCTGTGCAATGCCCTTCGGCCTCACCTCAGCCCCTCGCGTTTTCACAAAGATGTTGGCGGGTCATCGCCACTTCCTGAAAAGCTATTCTTCCTCTGTTGGTTTGGTTTCGCACATAAAGGCAAGCGATAGTAAGGTAAAACGTCCTGAAGTGTTCTGTTGCATCCTGTAGAGGGCATCCATGTGTTTCCCTACCGCGACGACTGGCTCACCATCAGAGGATCGACTGAGAGAGCATTTGTCTCGTGTGTGCACTCTGCTCTTTTATTTAGGCTTTTCCCTAAACTTGTAGAAGTTGCACCTTGTGCCAACACAATGGTTCCGGCCGCCTCCTTCTCAGCTGCCTGTAGTGACAGACGCATCACTCTCAGTGTGGGGGTGGGGAGCGCACGACCTGGATCTATCCACCAGTGCTCTGTGGCATCCAGAAGAGTCCTCTCAGCACACCAATTTGTTGGAGCTGAGAGCAATAAGGCAGGCCCTGTGTTCCTTCCTCCCATCTCTGTGTGGCAGATCGGTACTGGTTCTTATGGACAACACCATTGCCATGCATTATCTAAACAAAAGAGGAGTGGGGTCCTTCCGGCTTTACCATGAAGCACTCCATCTCTGTGAGTGGGCCATCCAAAACAACATTAATTTCCAGGCTGCTCATCTGGCGAGAGAAGAGATCGTGCAGGCGGACTTCCTGAGTCACCTCTCCTCGGTCTTCAATGAGTGCGAGCTACATCAGGAGGTTCTCACTCCATCTTCTGTGCTTGGCACAATCCGCAGGTCGACTTGTTTGCTACTGCAAAAAACAAAAAGTTTGTCTGTTCTGCACCAGAGTGTACCCTGTAAGAGGTTTACTCGGAGATGCATTCACAATACCCTGGTATTTTAGACTTGTGTACATGCTTCCCCCTCAAACCCTTCTCGGGGCAGTGCTGGCCTGCCTCCAGTTGTACAGATGCCAGATGATTCTGATCGGACCACACTGGCCCCTTGCGAGTTTGGTACTCAGATCTGTTGAAACTCAGTGTGGCAACCCCGATCAGACTGCCCTGATGGGCAGACCTGCTCTCACAGTGGGGGCGGGGGCAAGTTCTTCATCTGCACAATTCAGTGTCCCATTCCTGAACACACTGTTCTGCAGTTGTGTATTCTGTATATTTGTATATTTTACGAAAATGACAATTTTTTACACCACAGCCACAAACACTGCTTTGGGAGTGGTTCATGATGAGAATTCTGGGAACCCACTATCCATTAAAAGAACTAGTTAAGTACCTTCGGGTAACATTGGTTCTGATGGATAGTAGACAATTCCCTAAATTATCATCACCCACCCCTGCCAAATTGTCACTTTGCCAAATTTGGCTTGTATATACACCGTGTTGTATATACTTCCTTTCTAAATTTTTAAGTGATCCTTAGCTAATTTAGATTCTTCCCTGCATCTGGCTTGGTGTGTAAGGAACTGATGTCAGGGGGTCGTGCTGGTGCATATATAGATTCAGAGCAGCTAATTCCATCCGCCAGCGCCCAAGGTTGACCGCAACCTGCCGACAGTGACACTGGCGTTCTGCATCAGCCTACGACCCCTGTAGAGGGGGCTCAGAAAAGTCTTCGCTCTCCCGACTGGAACCAGCATGTCACATGGATTAGGATGAGAATTCTGGGATCCCTCTGCTATCCATCAATGTTACCCGAAGGTACGTAACTAGTGCTTTTGGTGACTGAAACCATTCTGCTCCTTTCTCTAAACTGGATAGAGGACTGCAGCATTCTGCACTGTTCTACATTCAAGCTGTGTCATAAAAGAAGTTTCCCTTTGTCCTAAATTACCATGCGCAGTTGTGTTAGGAGCATGGATCTCATAATAAATTGTTCAAATGGTGTAGTTATACACTGTCCCAGGCTTATAGTAAATATGATTTAATGAGGTTTCGACGAGAGGGAAGTTAAAAAGTTGACATTCAGTGGGTAGCTTTGAATTAAGAATGGATCCATTACTCGCAAGCAATTGAGTATGCTGTGTTATGTTACTGGCTTCTTACAGGCTGACATTCCTATTGTTCCTGAATATCCTCTCTGGCCTTGCGTTTGTTGGCCATTATTAGTTAATGTCACTCTTCTATTTAGTGGAGTTGCCATTACCATAGCCGTTGATAGTTGAAAGGACTGTTCTAGTCAGTGGAATTGTAACACCATAGACTTCTGCAGTTCATGTGTTGTCCTGTTTTGTAGTTATTTCTAGTTTTTAGTAGATATGTAGGATTTGTGGTGAATTATATTCTTGCTAGAAGGCCATTTTAGCAGACTCTGAACCCTTTGCAGATCCATACCCATCATATCAGGGTCATGAAGGGTCCAGGTTACACATTGTATGTCTTTTTTTATTGAATGAAAGCACATATTTAAATTTTAAAGCTGGGTATGCCTTTGTTTATCCACCGTCGTATGTTTTAGCTGTATCTTGAGCATGCCCCTATGGCTCTTGCAAAGCATTATTTGTACTGTAAGGAAGAGGTTGGTATATATTTGCCTAGTAGGCAATTGTATACTAGGAAGGAGGCATGATACAAATTGTAACCACTCTGAAAGAATAGTGGTGACCTGGATTGGATAAAACCTTACACTTGGTCATCAATACAGATTTGCTCAAAAATGTCACACGTCCTGTGACATTACTTCAGTTAAACAGAGTAAACTGTCATATGCCATCAATTTTTGTTATTTCCTCCTAGTCAGTGAGTGGAAAGTGCCCCTTTTATTTGTCATATATATGCTTTGTAGAAAACATTTAATTTTGTATAAATCAGTTTGAATAAAAGGGTATCCAGGCTTGTGGGCAATTTATTTTTTCGTACCACCTGCAGTTTTGTAAAATTAGTTTGCTTTAAACTTTTGTCGAACCACCACTTTGGCGGTGGAAATGTATAACTGTAACAAAGGCTGGTACTTACATGATTTCATAATTTTCATTAGATTATAATTGTTGAAACCCTGCATATTAAGCAAAATGTCCTTGTAAAAGAAGTCTGTCAATTTCTGAGAGCCCGCTAATGCTACATCGTGTGTATGTCTGTTGTTAAGGTAGACGCTGATTGGATGTATTAGAGCATGGACCCAACTCACCTTGCCCTCTACAGCTTTCATGCATTTTTCGTGTTATAAGAAATTTCTTTCATTTGGGAAGCCACACACTATGCATGGACTTTCAGACTCTCCCTTTTTAATGCCCACTGGCCAATATGAAGATTTGTCAACAGCAATTGGTCCACATGAACTGGTTGGAAAAACTGTACGAAGCGAGTCCCTTTCTATTCCACTCAAATTATTTCTAGCAAGTTCAGTCTGATGCTGGACTGGGTGACCCATAGTTCCAAACTCTAATCTGAGCAAATTGGTAAAAGTAAACAATTTTACCAGCCCATTGTCGAATGTTGCCTTCATATGGTTCTAATCAATTCTATCATTTTTTTCTCAAAATAAGATACATAGATGCAATCAATGCGCATTAATAGATGCATCTAGTAATGGATTTCATGTTCCTTACTCTAGCAGCGTTCAGGGCAAAGTAACATCCATGATGGCAATTATACACTCTCACGCCTCCCACTCTAGCACAAGGCAGGCATGAACTTTTGTTCCTCCAGCTTTAACTATATTATGCTGGATCAAAAAAATATATTAAATACATGGGCCGCTTTGGAGCTCGAATGTGTGTAGTATTCTCTTGTTGCTTCACGTTCCCCTCGTGTAATGTATATACTCGATTGTGACTAGGGTTATCCTTGCCCATACCTTCCTTCGGTCTCATGACACCAAGATTACTGCTATAAACACTTTGGGCCTGATCCCCAAAGGAGTTTCATAGGTTTTACATTTTGTCCGGAGAAACTCTAATTGTTGGGACTACTACCTGAGGGAATGCAACTAACTACGGAACGCTAAGTGGATCAATTTAAACCAATGGGCAATAGAAACACGTACAACCTACGAAAGCCTTTTTTGATCAGGTGTTGCCTGTGTTATATGAATGTTTCTTTTGTTTGTTTGTAAATTATACATTGACTTGTGAAAATGTGCCCATGGTCCACATACCCCAAACTGTGCATGGTACTTTATTTGTTTTCTACACCAATAGTATTTTATGTGGACCAACTTTGCGTACCCACCCATGTTCTTTGGACTTTGCCTCACTGCATTGTGATACCAATAATGTGATAGTAATCTTGAATTGTTTAACGCGTCATTCTGAAATTAAGGTCTTTAAGCCTTCAGTTGCTAAGATACCTGAATTTGTCTTGTTTTCCTTAATTCCACAAACCACAGAAACAATTGTCAGCAGAAAAAAACGTTTTCATTAAATGTTTGAATATATCTTCGTTTTGCTTTAGAATTCTTACCTTGATGAATTTGAGAACCTGATCGACGAGCTGCTGTTTCGACTGAACGCCTTCTCCAACAGCCTCCACCATTCACTCCCAGCAAAAGCATACCCCAACCCGGAAGAGGAAGAAGAAGAGGAAGAGAATCCTTTAGCATCTGGGTCAGATTACTACTGCAGCCAAGGTTCAGAGGTATTTGAAATCTGGCATCAGGGCATTAGTACATCACGTTATTCAGTGTTTCAGTAGCTGATATTTCTAACAATCCTGAGATTCAGTTATGAAAATACAGAGGGTAAGTCCTTATTTGTTTAAGTCCAAAAAGTGAAGCAGTGTGAGGAAGTGTAAGACTTTAAAAGTTTGTTTCTCTAAAATGTCACAACCAAAAACAGGTAAAAATAGTTTTACAGAAATTAGAAATTGACTAATTTTGCAGACTATTTACAATGACACTCACTTGTTGTCAGCCTAACACCTGTTTATGAACAGGCGGTTGATCTTCATTGCCACGCTTACTCCTTTATATACCAGCACCTCTTTTACTGAATATTTTACTTGTTTGGTTTTATACATAGAAGTCATTTACTCCCAAAACTCAAAGGATGGAACTATATTTGCTTTAAAAAAATGCAACGACTTCAATATTATGGGGCTTGGGATTTCATGACTTTTCCATTGCGATAAGCTGAAGCGTGTGAGCGCTCCACTCATGTCTTCTAGTGGGTGTGAATTGATGGGGTTTGCATGTGTGCAGTCTATAAAATAGGGACAGTTGATTTCTCCCTGCTTCATTCTAACAGACCAGTCACAAAAGATCTAGAACGCAAGAAACAAAACTGTTTAAATGTTTATAATATTCACCTCATTGTTCAATTCAAGTTAATTTACCTGGACCGGTGGGCGACTCTGTCCAATCCCTACACACTTTTTAGAGGCCCCGGCATGTGGTGAAATTACCCAACTACTCATGGCAATTGTACGTACTATACTTACTTCTAAAGAGTATCTTTTTTCCTAACACTGAGATGTGTGACCTAAAGGATACTTACTGTTTACTACAGCAGCCCCGTTAACCTATCGAGCCATCCTAGTGCAGGGTTTAACATGCTGTCTATCTAGAGAACATTTGGAAATTTAAAAGATTGTTTTACTTCCTCTGTATTCAGCGCAAAGATTTTCAGCGCACAGGTAGGTAAGAGGGAAAGGGTTAAAAAATATGGGGGTGCAGAAAAAAGAAGAGGCGGTCCACGGGGGTAGCCTCTGCGATTAAGGACCAGTAGACCGATGGCAGGTAGCGCGAGAGAGAGCAGAGAGTGAAGGAATTCTGCGCTGAAATCTTCCACGCTGTACTCTCAGCGCTGGCATCGCCCGAATCATATTTTCCTTTCATCCTCATGCCTCATCAACACGGATTCAACTAAGTGAAGCTATTGAGGCGGAAGCGCCCTGAAAGGGCAGCCAGGGGTAGGAGTTGATGACTGCCAGGAGAGCTTCTAAGACCAATAGAAGCAACAGCTTGGAGTCAGCAAATGCCAAAGCAGCAGCAGTAATAGCACCAACTACATGTTACCTGTCCAATGATCCCAGCACAACCCGATCGAGGGTGGCACTGCCCCGATGATCCAAGTTTAGCCGCCCTCGAAGTTTGAGTCTGGTTGCACCACTGCCCATCACAGACCTACCCCGCTCCACCTCAGACTTCTTTCTTGCATTTTTCATCTTGTTTAAAGTTGTTGTTGCTGCTTTTATGTCTACTCTCTGTCCAGCAGTTAGACCCGCAATACACTTGCTCTAGACATTCTGACAGGTTTGAGTATCAAAGCAAAATTTATGAAGACTTTTAAATTAAGACTTTTGCATGAACTCAAATTTCTCTTGATGATTCTTGAGTATTCACAAACCACATGTTACAGAGCTCACCTGTGCCTACTCCTTGGTCACTTCTAGAGATCCCACATCACCTGATCTGGGTGAAACCATGAAGATTATCGAGATGCAATATACCATGTGATAGGCAGAGTAAAACTCTCTCATTCATCCACTTCGACACACAAACACCCCCACTTTTAAGCAGAACAGGTTCATAATTTGAAGGGCTGCAAAGGGCTGTTGAGGCTGTGAGGTGCTGCCCAGCTGCTTGCCCAAGGAGGTGTCTGAGAAGCTAATAGAGTGGGAGCGCCACGGGAAAAACTTCGTGCTTCGCCTGTGGCTAAGACTGTATGTGCCCTTGGGAAGATAGAACGGATTGCATTTCCCAGCATTCTTTGGCAATTCTGTAGTCCAACTCTGAGACCCACCCCTACCAGAAGTCCCAGCAGCCTCTTCCATATAACATCCAGCCCTTCGCGAAGCGACACGAAGGGCTGCAAAGGGCTGTTGAGGCTGTTTGGGCTGGTAGGAGCTGTAGGAGCGAGTCTACTCTGCCCTGCTTGTTGTCCTAATGCCATTATAAGGTAGATGCTTGCCGAGGTTTTCGTTTTTGAAGTTGTTTTTATTGCCTTTACCGTTTTACTACCGTTTTCTGTCTTTGTCTCTAGCGAAATAACCCAGCGAAATAGCTATTAGTAATATCTTGTCATCTGGATCTAAGACTATGTCTTAAATTTGCTGTTTTGTACTACTGTTGTAGCCTCTATTTTTATGCGCAAGTGCACTACTGATCTACTGAGTTATACTTAAGAAGTGCGCATGGCAGTCCGAGGCAACACAAAAGACTTGAAAGACATGAAAGCAATAAACAGCTTCTTTCCGCCTAAAAACTTGACCATTCGGGCAAGTAATGTCACAGACATTGTTCAGGAGATTATGGGGAATAGCGGTGTGGTGCTAAACCCCTCTGCTGCTCAGCCAGCACTGCAGCACTTCCCCTTTCCCGAGAATAAAAAGACCCCTTGTTTGCGGTGGCAGAGATGACGGGAGCCCGGTCACAGGACTTTCCTCTTTTGGGAACCCCTTCGATTTGTGCGTTAGGGGGGCTGGGCTCACAGAGCCAACAGGTGGGTGAAAAGACCGTTCCGACATTACAGCTTGCATTCTCCGCTGAGGATCTTGAGGCTACACCTGATCTAGTGGCCATCAGCAAGAGAGCGGGGGGCTTTGGTGGGGCAGGCACCCGTGAATATTACAAAGCGACAGTGCCAGACCCAAATGTAATAGTGATTCCTAACACACCTGTCGCCCCATCTGTCCCTGCTGCTATTCACCCCCAGAAAAAAACAAACCCAAAGAGAAAGGCTTGTGACGGGAGCATCCCAGTACCCGTAAACAAGAAGGGGCGCAAGTCCAAGTTGGCGGTTTTGAAGGATAAAATCCAAAATAAGAAACCAACTCAAAATGTCACAAGTTCCACTGTCTCACACTTACGGCCCCAACTTCTGGATCTGGAGTCCAAAATCCAGGCACTGACAAAAGAGGGAGAGCTAACGAACGTTAAGCTGGACTTTTTGAAAAATCAAATCAGGTCCATGGAAGGGGTAATTGAGTCTCTGGTCAAAACTGTTACAACTTTTTTGGACTTAGAATTATGTGTGCAAGCACTGGCCTCAGCAAAGGCGATGGATACACTGTTAACCGGCTTTGATCGACCAATTCCTTCAAATTCCAATACTCTAAATCCTGCCTCAACTGCCTCTGTTGAGATGGAGGAGATGGCCGAAATGGCCCCTCCACCGGCACCCCCAATTCTTGACTTACCTCCTAGAAGGGAGCCCCGAGTACAACCAAAGCAAAAAATTCTCCAAATAGTAAGAGATAGAATCAACATACATCAACAGGCCGAGGACAGGGTCCTCATTATTGGAGGGCTCGCTCCCAAAAATACTCTGCATTGGGAATCAAGCAACCACCTTAAAATGAAGATGGTTCACTTGATAAGGTCCAAACTGAATTTTCCAAACATCTCTCCTGAAGATTTGAAGGAATCGGTGCGATCCAAGTCGGTGGGGGATAACCCACACTGTATACGGGGTGAGTTTGTAACACTTTTCTTTCATAACCCCAGGCATGTGTCGGATATTGTGAACCATGTGGCCTCAGGGAGGGGTGGCAGATTCTTTTTTAAGGTTTTGCAATATAATGACTTCTATGATCAAGCAAGGGGTGTGTACTGCAATCCGGAGTCATCGGTCAGTAAAATGCCCTCCTTTCAGCCAACAGCCCCTGACTTCTATCAGGCACAATGGCAACATGATGTTCCAAGGTGGGGAAACTTTTACGGGATGGTGGGTCCCCAGCAGCACCCTGGATATGGCCATCAGTTAATGGGTCAAGGGCGAACCTCACCCCATTTTCCGCTATTTATGCAGGGTACCTCCCAGGGCGGACCTGTTTGGAATGGGAAGCCTTGGTCCCCAACCCCCTTCTCACTTCAACACAAGGAGTTCAACACTAGAATTAATCAGCAGGACTGACTAAGAGATAGTTGACATGCTGTGAGTTGGGAGACGACCACCTTTGTAGATTTAAAAGGATGGTATCTTTTAGAGGGTAATCAGCCCTCTTTGTTGGCAGTACCTCAGAACGATTATTCTTTAACCCAAGTTTCCGCACCCAGGGCATTTAATATTATAAAACCTCTAGAGGATTCTACTTCGCATAATACTGTACCCATAGCCTCTTCTCAAATTTTGCATATTTCTCTTCCGATCCGATCAGGGTCGGATTTCCCTCAACCTTTGGATCCACATGACGGGAGTAGTCGATTGCCAGTTTCCAACTCTGAAATTGGAAGCACACAAGAGTGTAATTTAATCTCATGGAACATGGTTGGGTGGTTTTTAAAGGGCGATGAGTTTAAAATAGTGGACATTTTGAGGGCGGAGAATTTTCTGGCTGTAGTAACTCTCCAGGAAACCTGGCTTATTGCCACCCCTGAGGTTCCCGGCTACTTCTGTTATGGAATACCAGCTCTTGCCTCCACAAAGGGAAGAGCTAGTGGCGGGCTTATTACATTAATAAACTGTAATTTGGGAATAAATATTGATGTAATTCATTGTCCCATCAAAAACGTCTTGGTGCTTCTACTTCATGGTTTTCTGGGCTTGACTATGCTATTGATAAACGTTTATCTAAGGCCATGGCTTTCGAATGAGGCCGATAGCATCTCAAGACTAGACTCCTGGTTGCAGAGCTGGTCGTTCCCGGAGGGGAACCAGGTTTGTGCCTCGAATTTGTGTGTTACCATTATAGCAGGGGACTTTAACACCCATATCTCCTCAAAGACGGCTAATGCCCATGAGTCTGAAATTGAAGAATCCTTTAACATACAGTCCATGGTGGGACTGGCAAAATCAGATGATAAAGCCGGCGCTCAATTATTTTACTTAATGAACCGCAATAATTTACGTTGCGCCAATGGGAGAATAAAAAATGACATACCTGCCAAACCAACTTTCTACGGGGTCGCAAAGGGAGTAGAATCTGTGATTGATTATTTCTTGTTAGAGGTTTTTTTATGGGCCCAGGTCTCAAGCTTGGATATTGAGTTGATGCAGACAAGTGATCATGCATTGTTAAAGTTACGGCTGCTGGACGTCACAGGTCTGAATCTGTCTACAAACCTGTCTAATGACTTGGAGGATTTAACTCTAAGTAGTAACTGCAGGA
>JAWWEI010410003.1:0-15799 GCA_035583255.1 Pseudotriton ruber | reverse complement strand
TGCTCTGAATTTGCCTTTTGACTGGGACTAATAAATCCTACTTCTTCAATCAAATATTGGTATTGCTATACTTTACAGATGGGACCTTGGCAATTTGGGTCCAATCGCTGCCATTGGAACTGATTTGCATATGGGCCCATCCTGGAAGTAATCGCACATGCAAGCAAAAAACAATGGTTGGAAGGCAGCCCAGAGGTGTCCCAGTCGCTGAGATTAATTCAAGCCTTTCCAACCATCCCTTTTTTTTGTTTTGTTGTAGTCACCCTAAGTGGGCCGGGTATGCCCAGATGTGGGTCCCGGGCTTGCTGCGAGTAGGGACTCAGGCTACACCTCACTGATGTGGCCCAATAAGGCCGAAACCAGTATGGGGGTTTGCTTGTAGATCCCGTGCTGAAGGGATGGGACCTTGGCAATTCGGGTCCAATTGCTGCAATCGCAATCCTATCCCTGCCTTTCCTTTTAGTACAACAGCGCTGTTGCTTTAGACAGTGTTTGTTTACTTAGTGCAAGTTTCTAGCCAGCACTTGCTGGTTAGTAGTATTAGAGAGTTTGAATCCTTACTACGCCCTTGTAGTTCTGTGGTGTTCTATCACACTTCTATTAACCTTTGCTATCGCTTGTGCTAGTTTGTTTCCTAAAGGGGCATAATATAGACTCTTGGGGCCTGATTATGGTTAGGGGGTTAACTTATTTGGATTATGTCTGATCTTGGAAGATGTTTATTGCATGACCCTTTACATTATTTACAACCATTTTCATTTACATTTGAAAAATACAATTTGTATATATCTTGCTCAGTTTTTGTTTCTTTAGTAGATTTATTTCTCAGCAAAAGCCTTGTTATGTTTTGATATATTATATTACCAGGTATTTGTATCACGCCTAGTTGCCACTGCCGTGGCCATAAGACGCTGCTCCAAACAGCCCTTGTGACAATTTAATTACGTTGGCAATGAGTTTGTTAGGCAAACGTGTTAGGGGTATAGAGGAGTTGGGAAAGGAAGTAAGGTGGATGGGGCTAGGAAGGAGAGGGTAAGGCATGGGCATGGGGCTCTGTAGTCAGGGCAAGCAGAATGAAGGAAAGACTCTTGGGTTGGGAAGCCAGGAGGGTTGTAGGTCTTAAGATAAAGGTGAAGGGAGAAAGGACAGCCCTCTGGAGACCTACCAGACAATATTCCCTATTAGTGGAATTGTTGAGGCTTCTCCTTCCACAGCCCCAAATACCCTAGAATCCCCTACCCATAGTCAATGCAGACCATCCCAAATTATTCAATGGCAAATTAGAATTAGCAAGACTTGCTTACTGCACTTGCTGGGCCACCTCTTCAAGAGGTTTATCATGAAACCCCCTGCAAACTAGAACCCACTGCCAGCACAACATACCTGGTGGGCGACGTATCTTGAGTCCATTGTTTGGTGAGATGTGTGTGGGCCACCCTTCCACTCTTCCCAGTCTCTTAACAGCAGCATAAGAGCCAATTGTCCTTATTTGTCCATCCTTTGTTGGCCGGATGCCCAGGGCTAGGACGCACTAAAGCTAATGCTTAACCTTTCCCATAATCCTTCATGTGCCCTTCCAAAAGGGAGGTCCCCTCACTAATCGCCCATAACCGTAGTCCCCCACACTCCAACGAACAAAATTTAACTTAAAAAACACATTGTACCAATACAATCCCCTCACCTCCATTACCCTTGCCACTCTTCTCCTCATGCTCCAAACAAACTCACAGGCTATTCCGTAATGGAGGGCCTGCCTCCCCTCTCCGCCTCCATTCTACACAAACTCATCTCACCAACCCCATGCTAGCTTCCCTCACCGGCCACCCATAAGCCTAGCCCTCTTGCCCCAACTAACAAAAAAATGTTTAAAACAAATTTTACCAATAAAATCCCCCAGCATCATTACTCTTGCTGCTCCTCTCCTCATGCTGCAAACAAACTTGCGGGCCCTTCCGCATCTACAAAAAACCCCATCTCCAATCCCACGCTAGTTTCCCTCACTAGCCGCCCATAAGCCTAGTCCGCTGTGGCCCCAACTAACATAAATTTACTTAAACACTTTTTACCAATTCATGCTCCATACAAACTTGTGGGCTCCTCCGGATGGGAGAGCCCATATACTCTATCCACCTCCATTCTACACAAACCCCTCCCCACATCCAAGCCAGCTTCCCTCACTAGCCACCTTTAACCCTAGCCCCCGTTCCCCAACTAACAAAAATTGATTTAAAAAACAAATTTTACCACTACAATCCTCCCACCCCCACCTCCTTTACTTTTGCCACTGCTCTCCTCATGCTCTGAATAAACTGGTGGGCCCTTCTGGAAGGGAGGGTCCACTTGCTCTCTCTGCATCCATTCTACACAAATCCCTCCCCAAACCCGACGCTAGCTCCACTCCCCAGACATCCATAACCCTAGCCTACCTACGCCCCCAACTAACAAATTTACATAAAAAACATTTTACCAATACAACTCCTCACCTTCATTACTCTTGCCGCTGCTCATGCTCCGAACAAACACATGGGCCCTTCTGGAAGGGAGTGCCCACCTCCCCTCTCCGACTCCATTCTACACAAGCCCCTTCTTCCAACCCTACACTACCTCTCCTTACCAGCCGCCCATAACCTTAGCCCCCCACCCCAACTAACAAAAATTGACTTAAAAACCAAATTTTACCAATACACCCCCTACCTCCATTAACCTTGCAGCTCCTCTCCTCATTCTCCAAACAAACTCACGGCCTCTTCCAGAAGGAACCACCAGGAAGCGCCCTTGTGGTTGGCTACACTTTGCCAGCAGCGCGTATTACAACTATGGGCCCAATCCACAAAAGATTATCATAGGTCTTACCTTTTTTGTTTACAAGCTGCCATTGAAATTAATGGGAGTTAGGCAGATGGAAAAAGTAAGACCTAAAACACTCCTGTGGGTCAGGCCCTGTGTGTTTAGGTGGTAACAGAAGCCTTGAGGCCATTGGATACTAACCAAAAAGATGTTTTCTAACAGGTGCTGACTGTCCAACCTGCAGGCTTTTTTTGGTCTTTGATTAACTAAGAATATTTGCAGTCCTTGTAACTTTTCACAGACTGAGCTATTTCATGCATTTTGGAAGGAGGATTGCAGGCTATATGTGCTTGGTACTGGTTAGGGACTCTTTCGTGGAACAGTTTGAGGGGGAGGCAGAAGGAGAGAGAGACGTACTAGCTGGTGGTGTGTGGTTTTTCACAGCACTTTTTAGTAGCTTTGGTGGAACAGCTGCATTTACTAAGCCCTCGCCATGTTACCCCACACAACCCTTCACGGTGCCTCAAGTGCTTGCTGTGCTTATGTGTGAATCACCAAAGTGGTAGCTGAATGGAGGATCCAGGTGGGCCTTTTAATTTTTATTTTCCAAATATCGCAAATAACAAAAATAAGAGCATCAAGAGGCATGCTGCTCACACTGCAGTTAAGTTATATACAGTAAATAGCCTAAAATACCTTGTGTGCCTTTTCACACACGTACCAAAACCATGCGTAGCCCCAGCCCTACTTCCCTCTGCCGCATCACCCTCTCCTTCCTTCCCATATTCAAAACACAAATCCTCCAAAGTCAAACTACACATATAGCAGGCTAGTCCTGACTCCAGGTACCACACACTAAAAATTGTATTTTAAAAACTCCACACCAACACACACAAATACACAAAAATCAGTTCCTTGCCCACTCTGATATGGACCCTTACTGTACCTCCAGTCATCTCTCTCCGCCTCACGTCATCAGCCCCACCTCATCAACAACCATCCATTGCTGATCTTTTCATTGCTCGCCCTATTTAGGCCCCCGACTCCAGCAGACCCTTGATTTCATTCTTCTACTTGTTACCCCAGTTCCGCTGCAGCACGTGCTTTCTGTTGCCCAGCTGAAATGAAGGAGAGCCCAGCCCAGACTTGTACCGGATGGCACATGCATGCACATATATATAACTAGAAACAGTCCAAATCTGCAGAAAAATATTCAAAACATTTTTTAAAAATATGCAGACATATTTACCAAATTTATGTGGGGAAGAAAAAAGCAGAAATCTGCTGAAACGACAGTAAAAATGTACTCTTAAATTAGTTTATTTAAAGAGACCCTATCATCACTATCAACATAACAAGTACAATGGTATTTTCTATAGAGACTTAAAACTGCGTCTAGTACATTCTTCCTTCTAGTTTTCTTGAAAATGTTTTTCGTGTAATTTAATTTGTTAGTTTATTTGAAATCGAATCTTTTGAAGTGAATTCCACAATTCATCAGTAGAGGGTAGCAACAGTATAGGACAACCTAATAAAAACGCTTTTTGACTGCCAAACATTGCATCAGAATTTTTGTTAAAAAGGTTGTAACTTGGAAACAAAGCAGTTGCAATAACAATTAAAAGGCTAAACATGCCATACCAGAAACACAGCACCTTAGGTGCAGATTACGACACCAGAGGCACCCGTGCAGAGCACTACGTGTGTGCAGAATGAATGCACTGGTGAAAGCATGAAAATACTGGTGGCAAGAATGTGTACACAGCAAAATCGTGCAATCCAGCAATTTGGCGCATTTTTGCTTTTTGCAAGATTCAGGCGTGCACAATCACTACAGCAGCAAATTTATAGAGTATCAAAATATCATGCCCTATGCGAATATGCGCAAACAAAAAAAGAAGAGGGACTGTACACCCCCCATTCGATGGCAACAGGTATTACCTGGCTTAGGTGTAAACATGCAATTTAATCTGTGGGGGCATAATTTGGGCATTATTTTCACATCCAGATGCACTAAAGATGCCCAAATATCTATTGCACATTTTAGGACATGCACCTTTCAGAATTGCATGTATTTGCACAATTGTAATGTAAATATTTCTCTCCAATCGCCTGTGAGACTCCACTTACACATATGCACAGCGGCAACTTTGCATTGCGCAAAGATGAACAAATGCACATTTTGTCATTTTTGTGAGGTGGCCTCAAAGACTTTGTAGCATGAATCTTTATTGTGCAATGGTGAATAGGATTTCATCATTACTTTTAAAAAGACAATGGTAACCAAGTTGATGGTGAAAATTAAAAAGTTATGAGATTGTTCTTAATGTTTACATGTGTCCAAGAATAAACACTAGAAAATACAGCCAATAGATGAACTCATTTGTAACCTGACATTGACCTTAGAGCTGGGCGAGCCTGACATTTTGCAGCACGAGCCAAGCCCAATCACGAGCCGAGCCGGGGCGGGTGATATTGTATAAAATGAAGAGTGGGAATGTATAAGTGCATTGCATTTATACAATTTCACTCAAGGCTACAGTATGCAGAGCATTCACTGTGTCCTGTATATCTGAGCCCTTGGGCTCTAGCTGGGCTCTAGGAGTTAAATTCCTGGCGAGCCGAGCCAGAGGTTGGGCTCGAGCCCACTAGGGCTCTCCCAGCTCTAATTAACCTCTGCCACTTACTGCTGCAATAGATCACCTGCTGCACTAATTTATCCACCAAGGCGGACTATATAAAAGCAAATAACGAATCCTCTGAGGACTCTAAAAGCAGTCTAAATCCGCAAGAGCAGTGTAAATCTTCAAACTCCGAGGAAAAATAGTCGGCAAAGAAATGGCCTGTCTCTATATATAACCAGAAGCCACGCAGGCCTACTCCAGCAGAACAGCACGACCGCTCAACCAAGCATAATGCAGGCTTTGCTATCTCTAACTCTTTGAAGAAAACAAAAGTTGCAATCTGGTTCCACCCCATTTTTATGTATATCGATAAAGCATGGGTATTGATGTTTTAACCAGGGTCAACCACGGATAAAAACCACGGATAACCATGGTTTGACCTTTTGTCCATTGTCTTCCATGCATACCCACTGATGGTAAATAGCATAGGGACAGACTGTAGATAACCATGGTCTTTAAGGTCTAAAGTAATATTGACTATATACTAAAATGACACAGACCCCGGATGCCTTCAACCCTGATATACAGACAGGTCCGGAACAAAAATACACCAGGGACAAAAATCAGGGACACGACAAGTTTAACCACTGACATCTAAGGACAATTATTAATTTTTTTTAAAATATATTTATTAAGTTTTCAAGCATCATAAACAAATATAATGATTTACTCATAGCTCCAGACAGAGTATGTGGTAAACAAAAAAAGACGACCATAAATAACATTTTCCAATGGCAGGAATCAACATATAAACACTTTTAACAGTGGGGCACCATTGTATGACATTATACAGTGAATATAAACAAAATACCAATATCCAGATTGGTACATATTGTACATTAACGTGGGCAAATGAACCGAAACAGTACAGTGCGGACAGCGAAGAGAATAAACTCAACACTAATACAAAAATGTCAACTGGCAATTATCAGTTACAACATAACGATATCCTCATAAGGAAAACAATCAGACCCCACCGGGACCACCCTCGCCTTTACCTTTAATTTTATCCAATAAGGACTGTGCATCAATGACAGCAGTAAACAAATATTCTTTTTTCCCCCAAGAGACACATAACTGGGCTGGGTAAAGAAGGCCTGATTTCACGCCAGCCTTCAAAAATTCCTTTTTCAACAAATTAAGGGTCTGTCGTCTACGGACAGTAGCCGGGGCCAAATCGGGAAACACTAGAACTGGGCAGCCCTGACAAGAAAGGCCCCCTCTCTTTTTTCTCACTGCTGTTAATAGACGATTGCGCTTGCCCACATCATTCACTTTAACAATCATAGTGGCCCCAACATTTCCATCAGACCCCTTACGGGACCCTGTATAGCGCATGCGGTAGCATGCTTCAAGCAAAAAAGAGTCACCTCCATCTGGATCAATAAGTTCCTCAGTTATCCACGACTGCATAAATTCCAAAGGGTCTTCGCCTTCAGCACTCTTAGGGACACCCAAAAATCGCAATTTGGTGACTCGTTGCTGATTTTCAATAGTTTCGAGTCTTCTCAGCATTACATCTGCGGTTAAAGCAATTCCTCCAATAGCCTGTGAATGGTCACTCAAAGTTCCTTTCATATCGTCACAGTTTGTAGCAACAGTCTTTAATTCAGAAGAGTGAGTCACTATTGTCTCTTCCACATTCTGGACTCTCACATCCATCTTATCAAATCTCGCTGTTAATTCCACAATTTTCTCTCCATTCTTGTTAACACGATCTTCTATCTTCTCCAAGATCGCTAATATACAAGGAGAGAAAATGGCGGCGCCGTAGGCAGACGCATATACGGCGGCTCTGCAATCTCATATTTGATCCTACCGTGCGGGACTGTTCCCAGACGCCAGAACTAACGTACAGATATTTACACGGAGACCTGCGACTTCTGGGCTACTTTGGAGCTCTTTATGACACGATCACCCAGGGTTTGAGCGCTATTGAGGAGAGGCCTAACTGCGCGACAGCAGCACCGACCTAGCGTATCACTGGCACCCGCCCGCGGCGCACTTCCGGACGGATCCGCGCCCAACATCTGACCGCTACGACCGACATTAGAAGCCTGGACATGGCGAAATCTCAGCGCCGGAGAAGAGGCGCCAGACCATCGCAGCAAATGGTCGATAGCTTTATGGGCCAGAGTGTTAAAAAGAATACCCCCCCGACTGCGGAGACGCAGGTACCGGAACAATTACCGGCAATACACGGGGAGATACACCGGAACCACCGAACTCCCTGGGGATAGCGGAGACGCTACAAACGCCTGCAGAAGACTCGGGACACTTAGTAAGAACCCCAGTGACAGCGGATGCCTTACAAAACAGTGCACATGCGCTAAGGAAGGAGTTATTGGAACTTATTCACCCTCTGCAATCTGAGGTCTCATTACTAAGAGCTGATTAAGCGAAAATGCGTGAGAAGTTGCACATTGCAGAAACGGCACTTACACATGCCACCTCAAAAATTCATATGCTGGAAACGGCTCACCATAAATTGATCCCCAGAATACTGACACTGGAACATAGAGTGGAGGATGCGGAGGGTAGGGCCAGGAGGAGCAACGTCCGTATCCTGGGAGTACCAGAACGAGCGGAAGGACGGGACTGTACCTCTTATATCCAAGACTACCTGCGGACTGCTACGAGTGAAGGTGATAGCCTCAAGTCCATAGAAGTGGAACGTGCACACCGTTCTCTAGCACCCCCACCAGCTGTAGGGGAGTCCCCACGTCCAATCATAGCAAAAATCCTGAACTATAAGGACAAGGAGGCTATTCTCAGGGCTTCCAGAAGACGAGAGTTTGCGGCAATTGCAAACTCCAATATAGCTGTGTTTCCAGATTACACACGAAAGGTTCAACAACAGAGAAAATCGTTTGACTCGATCAAACGGAAACTGCGTGAGCTAGAACTTTCATATATGCTCCTGTTTCCGGCGAGACTAAAAATACTTTTCAAAGGAAGGTCGTATTTCTTCTCCACACCTGAGTCAGCATGGGAATGGGTGGAGAAACAATTTGGCTACAGACCCACTACTCCGAACAGCAGACCAGTAGGATCGCATCGTCATCCCACTTCGACTCCGGCTGCCAATAGTGCCTCACCTGAATCAGTCGGAAGCTCCCATTCACATAAATCGGGTGATGCAAGTCATGTGTCAACAGGCAGCATGGATGAGGATCTGAGGAACTTGACACCAGTGGCCACGTCTTCAGGTGTCAGACAGTCGAGGAAATCCCTCCACAAGCATTCGGCGTCTGTTTCTGAGGAGGCATCGACCTCCACATCTTCAGTGTCAATTTCCTTACTGGTGAGTGATAGACTGCTCCAGCAACGTGATGCTCACTCTTTTTGTACACCCCCTCCTTGAGTCGGAGGCAAGTGAATGCGCAGTCACTACAGTCCGGGACGATGACCGTCGGATTTAGACGGTTTACTCATTAGTACGACTGATACATCTCTGAACACTAGCTTTACACAGTGATTCGATGTTATTGTCTTTTCTGCCAGTCGTTGTTCAGTCCATCTCTATGAGCTTAGACGACTACTTACTAACATAGGCTGTTTGATCATGTCGCATATTGAAAACATATCTCATGTTATTATTATGCATAGCTCATATATAATGTTGATTTTAAATGACAGGTATGGTTTCATAGAATGAACCACTTAAATACTGCACCTTGGGGCAAATATACCAGTCTGGCGATAGGGGTAAAAAAAATAAAAAAAAAAGAAAAAAAAAAGAAAAGCTGTCTGAGTTGAATAGGAACCTTACTTTATGATCCAGACGGTTGTAATTAATTAATATCATTTTTTACAGAGACATTATTGTACAATTCCTATGATTTGCTCACACCAGAGGCACGGCCTATTTCCAAATGCCAGACTGCAGGCATTTTTGATTTCTTGCTGCATTTAAAGCCCCATAAAAAAAAGAAAAAAATATGTATATATTACTTGCCATAGGCTGCTGACTTTCTCCTTCTGATTTATGATATTAGCCTAATGCTATAATTTGTTCTGATTACATCGAATTCAGGAACCATATCCCATTCTGATAGAAAAGATATCTCTCTAATATTGTAGATTGCGAATGCCACGAACGGTTTCATAAAACGTCTCCCTTATCTTTACACCGAGGGATGGGTGGAACTGGGTGGCGACAATGGTCGTATGAGTTTTTTCATGTTGTTTGGAAGTTTTGTTTTATGATTGGGGCTGTTTTGCTGCGATTTACAGAGCAGAATGACCAATTGTTGTTCTTCTCTCGGGGTGGGACTAGTGGACAGCAGAATCTGTCCGGGGTGGGTAGGAGGAAGTTATTAGCGGTGTTGCTTATGGTCGTTTGTATACATGTGTGGTACATCTCGTCAGCTGTGTTATTAGTATATGACAAGTCATTATGGGGAAATACAACGTAATATCGTGGAACGTCCGGGGACTAGGCACATATATTAAGCGACTGAGAGTCAAGCAGTTTTTGAACAGACACTTTACACATGTGGCGATGCTCCAGGAGACTCACCTCAATGATGTAGAATTACATAAACTGTCCAAAAAATGGGGTGGTACGTTAATAGGGACAACTTATTCCAAAATAGCAAGAGGAGCGGCTATCTGGATAGCACCTAGGATTCCATTAGAAATTCAGTATACTTATGTGGATGATTCTGGTAGAGTGGTGATATTGGCAGCCTTAATCGAAAACATACCGGTATGCTTCATCAATATTTATGGCCCGACAATTGATGACCAACAATTTTTTATCAATTTACAACAACATTGGGTTCACTTCCGTGACCACACGATAATTTGGGGCGGAGACTTCAATTGTGTAGTAAATCAAGATATAGACCGCTCGTCACCATACACAACTACACCTCCGAAAAAGTATCATACATTACATGACATAATAGAAGAATGGAATTTAATTGACATATGGCGATTTCACCACGACAAAGTGAAACAATATACACATATTTCCTCACCTCATAATCTGGGCTCCAGGTTAGATTTTTTTTTTAGTTAATCATGAAGCTGTACATAATTTTTTGGAATCCTCTATCTTATACAGATTTTTATCTGACCACTCGCCATGTATAATACAATGGGCAGCTACTGCTCCAGCTAAAACTAGGCCTTTATGGAGACTTAACGCATATATGCTAACGGACGAAACATTTAATGACCAACTCCTAGAAAGCCTCAATCTCTATTTTAGGTTAAACCTGGGTACAGTGGATTCGTTTTTTACTATTTGGGAGGCAATGAAATCAGTGGCGAGAGGGGTCTGCATAAGTGCGAAAATAGGCATCAGAAATACATTATTAGACAGATTAAAGTCCCAAGAAGAAAGTATACTTCACTTACAATCATCCTTTCCACTTACTGAAACACAGATGCAGTGCTTAACGTCATTGTTACATGTACACTCAGACACGATATCTGCATTAGGTAGGTTTGACTACCAGACCTATCTTAAAAGAAAATATGAGGAGGGAGGCAAAACTAGTCGAATGTTGGCATGGCTGACGAAAGAGGAGGTCAAACCAATGGTAATAACCTCCATCACAGAGGAAAATGGGGTTTCACACAAATCTCAACTAGATATAAACAATCACTTTCGCGATTATATGAAACAGCTGTATAATGTACCGTCTCCACACATTGACGAGAATTTTTTACGTCTTCTTGAATCTTTACCTTTACCTACACTTACAGATGCACATTATGATCTGACTGAAAGTCCCCTCACTATTGAAGAAGTGACCTCTACGATTGCAGAACTGCCGAACCTTAAAACTCCGGGCCCGGACGGGTTCCCGGGAGAATTCTATAAATCCTATGTGGATCTCCTGGCTCCACACCTACTATCTTTATATCGCCATTTATTTCAAATAGGTACCCCATCACCTTCTTTACTAGAGGGACTCATCACAATGTTATTGAAACCACACAAAAACCCTACACTGATGGACTCTTATCGTCCATTGACGTTACTCAATGTAGATATTAAGATCTTGGGTTCAATATTATCGCATAGGCTCAGACCTGTTATACCTCGACTAATCCATGAAGATCAGGCTGGTTTCATTCCGGGACGGTCCACCGCCTCGAATCTACGACGGCTATTTCATGTACAGGAGGCGATACGGGATGATCTGCTGCCGTATGCGATATTATCCCTGGACTCCAGAAAGGCCTTCGATACGGTATCCTGGGGATATCTATATTTAGTACTAGAAAAATTTGGCTTTGGACCTAACTTTATCAAATGGATACATATTATTTACAGTACACCATCTGCGAGAGTCCGCACAGGGGGTATACTCTCAGATGCTTTTTTAATAGGTCGTGGCACCCGTCAGGGATGCCCATTGTCTCCTTTTTTGTACGCCTTAGTCGCTGAACCAATGGCTGCGGCTCTGAGGCAGTACTACAATGATTGCGGAATTATAGTGGAAGGCAAGACCCACTTAATCTCGTTATATGCAGATGATATATTGTTATATATCATAGATCCTGCTATCAATGCTCCCAAACTCATCCAAGCAATTTCCCAATTTGGCGAATATTCTGGCCTCGCATTGAATAATTCGAAATCATGGGCCATACCGCAAGGCACCTTGCGACATTTAGGGATAGATCTACTACCGGACATAGGAATAACCTGGGCTGAATCCCATAGTCGTTATCTAGGGATTGACGTGACGATAGATAATTCTATCACCACGAACTACAATCTGACATCTTTACTAAATCTAGTTGACAACAAATTAAATAGGTGGCGCTTACTTCCGCTGACAGTGCCAGGCCGCGTATCACTAGTAAAAATGATGATATTGCCGTTGATGTTATATTCTTTACATACACTGCCGCATATAATACCCTCTAAATGGTTTTGTGGACTAAATTCTCGTTTTGCGTCTTTTGTGTGGGGACGACACAGACATAGGGTGTCCTTAAGTACGTTAATGCTCCGCCCTGAAGACGGGGGTATGTCTTTGCCAGACATGGAATTATATTATTATGCATCACAGCTTCAATATGCAGTGATGTGGCTTTCTTCTCACACGTCGCCTGAAACCTTATTAGTAGAGAACTCAGTCTCTCCCATGCCACTGTCTGGGTTATTGCTATCAAATGATTTCCTCCTGAACAAGTTCCCATTGATAGTACAGGCGCCAAAACATTGCTGGACCTCTTTTCTCCGCCGGTACCATATATCAGGCTTATATGCACCAGGTGCAGACTTATGGGCTTTGAAGCATTTTTCTTACGTTTTAACTAATTTTGATTTCCGTAAGTGGATGGAAGAGGGATGTCTCAAGATGGGGTCCATCTTTATAGAGGACAAATTTATTACCTTTGACAAAGCATGCTTGCTGTTTAAAGTGACCAAGGGACATCATCTACATTATGAAGCACTAACTGCGGCTGCAAAAAAAACATGGGGCTCCTTGATGGAGGAACCACCCACTACACAGATTTTACAGATACTACTAGACCTTACACCTGGTAAAGGACTTATTACTGCACTATATACTGCCCTATTACAGCATAAGTTGTCAGGCCCTCTGAGAAGTAGACTACTGTGGGAATCTGATCTAGACCGCGAATTCAGTGATTCGGAATGGTCTCGAGTATTGCAGCATGTCAATCTTGCTTCCCGTGCAGCTTCCCTCAAGTTTATACAATTTAACCTAATACACCAGACATACCTAACACCTACCAAACTGGCTAAGATTAAGGGTATACATTATAACCACTGCTTTAGGTGTGACCTGGAAGATCCAACCTATTTACACATAATTTGGTCATGCACAGCAATGACGGAATATTGGCACACGATCAAACAATCTGTAGAACACTGCACCTTGGTTAGATTTCGATTCACCCCGGAGGTGTGGGTACTGGGCCTGTTCCCGATGAAACCCACCATTAAACTGCAAGTCAAATTTGCACGTTTGGCAGCGGTTACAGGTCTTCAACAGATCGCTAAACAATGGAACAAAAACACTCCACCTAATCCAAACAATTGGCGACATGCATTTTTTGCACACACGCAATACGAATATGCCTCAATGCAACTATTTCCATATTCAGTTAATAAAGAAGAGAATTTACTTAACTGGAATGATTACACACGGAAACTAAATCCCACGGCATTTCATTGAACCCAAGTGTAATATTGAGTAGAAGTGTACTGTTTTTTAGACATGCTTGAAGTAGTAATTTCATACGACAGACAAATAACGAATACGGACGTAATGTAACAAAACATATCAACACAGCTCCTGAAGACCTGATGCTTATTGTTATATAGTACACTGCTGATGATTTATTGATGTTTGCAAGATAACTATAACTGATTGAAGTATTGTAACTGGAAAGAACGACCATCTGAGAACATGTATTGTTTATATGAAAATGTTAATAAAATGTTTCAAAAAAAAAAAAAGATTGCTAATATACAATCTGCCAAGGCGGAATCTGACGACGCCATACTTCCAGATGACGCACTTTGTTGCTTTCGCGGTGAGAAAAAGTCTGGGTCTACTGTAGACTTTTTTTTCCCTTCCTTCGTCTTGTAAGCGCCTCGGACTGTGCCTTTGATGCCATATGGTTACACAGATTCAGCAATAAGAGAGTTAGTGCAATCTCCACCGCGCGTACAGTCACCACTGACCGCGCACCTTACCGCTCCACCGCAGATGGACAGGAAATCCGAATGAAGAATAAAAGTTATCCTACTGGCCTTCCGATAGGTGCATTAACGGTGCCCAAGATCAACAACCAGGAGATACGCGTTAGCAACAGCTAACTCACAGTCGACACAGACCGCGCCCCTCACAGCTCCGCCGCAGACGTGCAAATGCCTCAAGTGCGAGAAAAAAGTAGCCCAACCAGTCTCTCGGTGGGAACACTGATGTCACCAGTCCATTCTACTCCTGTAGGGTCAGTCCCGATAAGGTCCGAGTGCGGAAGTCTGGTCAATAGACAAATATTCTCGGGAGCGAACGCGCTCCCCAACTGGCCATGATCAGATCCAAGCCACGCCCCCATCTAAGGACAATTTTGATACCAGGAACAACAGGAGAACAGGGCACTCATTTTGTATGCTTTGCATCCTAAGTAAACACATTTGAAATGGACAAAAGCTGCAACTTGTTACCTTTTTTCTCATTTGCAGCAACCTCAGCAATTATTACAATTAAGCACAGTGTTTCCCCCTAAGCCCTTGAGCTTGAGCTGGACTCTTAAAATTAAATCCCTGGTGAGCTGAGTCCGACATTGGTCTCGAGCTTGGTAGGGCTCGCACAGCTGCACCCTTGGTATGGGATGCACATTTTTCAGAGCATGACATACTCCTTGGGTGTCCATTCTTTCAGTTCAGTTCTGTGCTAGATTTGCTGAGGCACTTTCAGGGTCTGTTTCTAATCTATGAAATGAAGTTACTAGGTGCATATCTTTGGAAGACCTCATTAAAGGCACACTCCACCCCCCTCTACAACTAACTTACATTGTATTCACTATAGCACGAGGGAGGTGCCTGTACAGTTTGAATGACAATGCATGCCTCTGGGCAATGTTAAACAGCTTTAAGGTTTGCAGCGTTTCCACTCCCCCTGAAGGTTTTACAGTGCAAGGAAAACAATACGTAGGTAGGTAGGACCTGTCTGTATATCGAGCGAGCTGGTTTACCGAGTGGTTCAGTGAAGCAGTGACCCTGTCACAAAATGCTGTTTTTATGACTCTTTCATTCCTCAGTGCAGATGTCTGAGTATCTGTGAATGTCTTTGGTGGCACAGCCTTTCTCCTATCTCTAATAATTGCTTAATTAGCCTAGCTTCCTGGTGGCACAGTAGCAGAGCTTTGGCCCTGCTTCTGTGCCTAAAAATAACCTTTCTGGCTGTGGGGTGTTGCAGAACAGTATGCAAATTGTGCAAACTGTATTTTTAAGCTACAATACCTGAAAAATTAAAGAAAAGTATGTTATGTTATGTTAATTGGTTCTTGTAGAGCGCTAAAACACCCCTTCTGCGGCATCGATGCGCTACAGGCTGACCGGGATCATCATCAGCCCAATTTCGATTCCTAGATCCCGTCCATACATCCCTTTGTGGATGTTTTACTGTGTTATTAGGGAGTCCGGCGGCAGTGTCTTTTCACTGCTCCCCTTTCCCCCTCGTCAGTTTTTCCTTAATATGTTTTCTAGGTCCGCCCGTTATACTCCGGGCTGTTGCCGTAGGCGGACAGCTTATGTGTTTTGTTTATGTCTAAGGCTAGTGTTGCATGTGCGCTACTTTGTCATTTTCTGAGTCCATTTG
>JAWWEI010398928.1:0-15888 GCA_035583255.1 Pseudotriton ruber | reverse complement strand
GCACGGCAAAGGGGTATTTCTAAATGGAAGGCAGCCCGCCCTCCTCCTCCCATGAGCGGGAGGAGGAGGGCGGGCTGCAGAGGAGTTTGATGGGTTGCGTATGCGCAGCATACACAACCCATCAAATTACCAAAACCAAACTCATAATTTTGAGTACGGTTTTGAAAGAAATTGGGTTGCGTGCAGCGCACAGGCTTGCGCACTACACGCAAGCAATTTCTTGATGCCTCTTGCGATCCATACGCCAACTCGTAATCTGGGCCTTGATCTGCATTCTAGAATGTAGGTCCTAAATGAAGTTGGTTAGGACGAGAAGGGCTAAGCAAAGTTTTCTTCGGTTGTAATCACCCTTACCCTTCCTCACAACAGAAATGGGCTTTCGCAATATACTTAAAACTGGTCAATGACCTAGCATGCCCAACCTTCCTGAGGAGCACATTCCTGAATGTAGGCCCCAGCAATACCACCAATCTAACCCCCTCGTCTTGATTTTCTGACCTTCTGGGGAATGAGTCTTTCTTTATATTGTGTTTTCCATGCATGGATCTTAGGGGACAATTGAAACTAGGCTGCCAGATAGCGAGGGCCCACCAGGGGCCTGAGCTTCCAAGCTACCAAGACCAGCTCCAATTTAATCTGTTTCCGGATGGTCAACCTCCTGAACTGCCCTCTGGCCAGGGTGACATGGGTTGGCGAGATAGACCAAATATCATTGTCACTGAGCAGTTTTGCACTCTCTGATGCTGCTGAAGATCTAACTCTCTAAGGCCTGTGAAAGCACCGTACCAATACAAGGCCTAAAGGATACCAGTGCCTGAAGGATAAACTTTCAATGGTCCTTTGCCAGGAAGGAGAAGAGACAAACCAATTGATTCAACTGGTAGTAGGAAGACTGAACAACTGCTGTAACCTGCTGTGCAGAATGTATTTGATTCTCATACCCAGATCATTCACCTCCAACACTGACTCCAAAGGCGGCCCCAATAAATGGGTCAATCAAACTAACGTGACCCCGAAGTAGAAATGTAGCTGAAAAGTAGGATTTTGTTTTTCGCTCCCTACAGACAGTGCCAATTCTTGTTCATCCATGCATGTACTGTGTCTAGTCAGGGTGCCCCATCCTAATCACCCAAATCAGTGTGAACGTCAACCATGATCTAAGCGTCATAAGCGTAAATCTGAAAACCGAGACCAGTCCCCTCCAACCCTGAAGTCCAGGTGATGCATGTAGATAATTAACAGCACCAAGGAGAGGGCCGAGCCCCGGGGAACCCTTTCAGGGACATCAGACACCCCTGACCATGAGCCGTCAATTCTAACCTGCTAAACCCTGTCTAAAGGAGAGACTCTACCCACTGGAGTACAACTCCAGACACGTGACCCATCTCCCTCAGATACTGGAGCAGGAAACCCTGATCAACAGTGTCATAGGCAGGCTACAGGTTCAGCAGGATCAAAGCAGCAAGATGATCCTGATCCGCCCACCTTAGCAGTCTTTCTTGCACATCAGTGATGGCAAACTCTGTACCCTGACCTAAACAAAACCCTGATTGGTGATCATAGAACATACTGTGCAACTCCCAATTCTCTTGAAAATGGACCATGACAATCTGCTCCACGAGCTGGGTTATTATTTTGTGTTGTGTTACTGTACGATAATCTTATAATCAATGCTCTTTATAGAAGAGGGGTTACAACTCCATGCTTCAACGCTGTGAGAACCAAGCCAATGGCCAGACTGTGATTAACCAGGTGGGTCAGATCATCTAAAAAGACTGGGGGAAATATATTTTAAACCTGTCATAGGCAGAGGATCTAGCAGAGAAGATGAATTGTTCAACTTTAGTAAACAATCTAGAACTTAATCCGTTGATACCGACTTGAAGGTAGAAAAAGTCAGCCCTGCCAAAGATGCTGCCTCTCCATCCTGAGCAGTAGTGGCCCTCTCTTCACCCTCTGAAAGTTGAGGGTAAAATGGTAAAGACAAGCTGTGATCTTGACTCGAATAGCTCCCACCTTTGTTATAACAAAGGATGCAATCCCTTCACGCAGATGCTTTTCAGCCTCCTAAATAGAGGAAGGATTGTCTGATGAGAGAGGAACCTATTCACAAACTGGAACAGGGTTTGAGACTGGGAGGCACCCACCCCAATGGTAGTCATTAGATAGCTCTGTTTCACTGCTTTAATTTCTGTATGATGTCTGCATTTATGCAACATGTACAGATTCAGATCCTGTTTAGATCGTGTACATCTCCAGCCATGCTCTAGGATGCCATCCATGATCTTCAGATTCCTGAGCCCTCAGTAAACCACCTGTGGAGCAGGTGAATTGGTGGTCTCTTCCTCACTCACCAGGAGAGACAAAATCACACCACGAGTCAGGCACAGTTTTGAATGAAAGTTGGCATCGGCTGTCTCCAAGGTCAGGTTTGCAAAGCTAGCAGGGACTATAGAACCCTAGCTGTGTCCAACATAAGGCACTAAAAGTCCCTGCACTTGTTCCACTGCGCAGTTCGAGGTGGATGATGAGGCAGAACCACCCACAGGGGAATGTTGACCCCTAAAATTAAGTGGTTGGACCTTGGTAGTGTCAATAACAGGTGCCACATAACCCTGTGGCTTATTAGTAGCTTCAACTGGTTAGCCATGCATTGGAAAGGGCATTGGTGTTGGCCAGACAACTGTAACATATGCAACAGGGACTTTGTTTTGTTTACAGAAGGATCATTCCCATTGTGCATATGTATATCAAAATTCCTGCATACCCCCGCCTCCTTGACGATGACGACGATGACAGTTCCTCGCAGACTAAGGTAAACTCATCCATGAACTCTGTGTTGTGCCTTAGCGGATGGTACAAACCTCTGATGTTGCTGTGGCACCAATCTGCAGTAGCGCATAGTCAAAAGTAGAGGGGGAACTCGAGAGAGACAAGTCTTTACCTCAAAAAGAGCATTTTAAAATAAATGTCACCCATCCCACCTTTCCCAGTTATACGTGCAACAGAACAAATGCTATAGCCTCCGGGGACCAATTCATGGAGAATCAAATTGCCATCCTCGTTTAGCCAGGTTTCAGGGATCGCCAAAACTGCCAGTTATTAGGCGACAATAAGATCATTGATAAAAAAGGGCACTGTTGCATACTGAACGAGAATTAATGAGTCCAAATCTCTGCTCTTCCCCCCAAGAAGTGACCTGTATTGTGGACGATGGTGGAGCCATTCCCAAAACCGAGGAGAGAAGGGCAAAGCAATCCACAGACTCAGGGGTTGGTGTCAAGCGAAGAGCTTGGATGGACTCCCTCAAACCTCTTACTTTTGTGCCCTGCAGGTCAATGATATCAGTGACAAACAGGCAACCCCAAGGAGATAAACAATCCCAGTTGTCTGAGGTTGGGATGGGTTAGCTGTGTAAGGTCACAAGAGACAGGTATTGAAAGTCAGTATTGCCGTATGATTTATACCGACTGAAGCAAAACAGAGGAGCCAAGGGCCAGTTAAGGGAGCCGGACCTAAGTTGAAACAGCAATGCACCATGTCTTCTTGTTCTCAGTCCCCTTGGGCCAAAGCAGATAATAACTGGCACATACCTTCAGAATCCAATAGCATAGGAACAAGTTCTGGGGAAAATTCTGCATGTGAGAAAGCCCGTCCGCGGCATGGACTAGCACAGATGGTTAATACCCCTTTGCTTTTCCCCTGCTCTTTACCCTTTCAGAAACCTGGAAGAAGCAAAATAGGGGCTTGGCTCTCAAATTTCTGGGAGGGGGCCAGCTTTACTATTGGGTGAGAAATGCTTTGAAAGAGGTCAGTGTCATGCACCAGTAGGCACAGTATCCTCATGCACCAGTAGCCTCATGTACCAGTAGTGTACAGTATCTCACCACTAGCACACAGCATTATTAAACCTTTAGACTCAGCAGGGACACATCACACACACTTTGTACATGCACCGTTTCTACCTTTAGTCTTAATAGGGGCACACACGCTACAGCCACACGTCCTATCTCTTACCCCTTCCAGCATTCTACTTTTCTTGAATTACACTTCTTGCATAAGCATCTCATTCCCAACACTTATATGTTGATTCCTCAGTATTCCACCAGCAGTCCTTTGTACTCTTTTGGTGCATTCTTTCATGCGTCTCCTCTTCTGTCTCTTGTCTGTCCTCCTTGGAACCTGGCATGAGTCGCGTGCAGGGTCTTGTGCGCTTCTCACGTCACATCACGATGCAGCAGGGGTTCCAACCGCTTTTGCTTCGCGGAAATCACAGAGATTAGACGCGCCACCTGTTTCTCCCTTCAGGCAAGCATCTGTCGTGCTCACTGCACCAACCCGGTCTCCCATCTAATCCGCCTGAGTCTCCGCCCACTACCGGGGCCCCGGAGTGGAGAGAGCGGAGACTCACATCACCACGCCGTTTACACGGTCCTTCTTGGACTCCTCCCTTGAATCTCCTTTGGACAGTTCTTCCGGCCACCAGAGGGGGCCGTACATGAACTTTGGTTTTGAACACCTTGCTCTCTTCACGAACCCGGATCTCTGAGGGAATTCTACAACTGTGAACTTGCTGCCAACTCAAGCTTCAGTTACTGCCAGCCACCCTGAAGGTATCCTTGTTAACAACCTGTGAGTTCAAGGAGGCATTGTTTTTGTTTGGTGTTTTAGTTAGTCAGTTAAATCTATCTTCGATTTTTGTCACACCTTAACTCTACTCCTTCAGACTGGTTTCTACACTTATCTTCTGCAACCTCACCTGATTTTGCACCCGGTGCCGCCATTTACAAGGTAACGCTTGAAAGAACATTTAAGGGACACCGGGGGTGCTAGTTCTATGTATTGGAGGGTCAGGGGGAAACAGATGTTAAGGGTGTTTTTGTCTCTTTACAGAATACCTACTGAACCACTACAGAAAACTACAGAAAAACTACAGAAATACCCTGGCGGCACCGGCGGCCTCTCCTTACGAGAGGGGGCCTCTGTGGTCGTTTCTTACCTTCTTCCTCCTTCGCTCTCCAGAGGCTTCGTGTATCCTTTTTGGTCAAGCTTGTCAGTCAGTTGGTATACCTTCTGATATATGTTGGTAGGTGGGAACAAGTTTCCGAGTTAGGCATCATAATGTTTTGCCTCCCTAGTTCTTGCATCTGGGGATAAAGCAGAGAGGTAGATGTTCTTTGTTGTATCCTAATCAGGGGTTAATTGGTCTCCATTTTACCCATTGGGATACAAACTGCAGAACAATGTTTTTAAATCCTTTCCAGGTCCTTCCAGCATTTTATTTTCAAAATATGATCCGAGACGGAAAGCCACCCAAGTTGTTTGCCACAGAAGGAAATATGTTTTCTTTGAATGATAGATTACTCAGATCACACTGTTTTTAATATGTTGAAATCTCAGTATAATTTTCTGCAAGGCCCCTGAATATTCTTTGCCTAGTTGATGCTAGGCAAACAATCTTATATTGGTCCTGGTTCAGCTGATACACTGTTCTGCTGATACTCCACAGTAAGAAGTGAGCTGCTCTGATCGCCAATAAGCTTCCAACTTGGAATCAGGCAATATGGCCACGACACTCACCACCAAAGCGGGCGCATTCGGTGGAGCAAACTTTTTAGGTCAGGTGAACGGGATGGGGCAGCTCTGTTTTTATCTCTTTAAAGCATAGGATAGACACCCGAGTCCAAGTCAGGGTGCTCAGGAAACAACAGTCAATACTATTCAGGCTAAGGTCTGTCTCTGGTGTTGATAACAAACTGCACATAATTGGTATACATCTGAAAAGGCAGTTGACATAGGTGTGTAAGGTTACCTGGCCTATGGACCAGAAGCCTAACACTAATAATAGACGTCCATAATAACCAAATTTACTGCACAATAAAAACCTAATGTGTTAGTGAAGACTTAGTGTATAAATACATTGTACTGAAAAGCTACATGCAACGCAACGAGTAGTGATGCACGTGCACACCATGATGGTGTAATTTTTGTGCTACCAGGAGATAATGCGTGTTTCCTGGCTTCATCATTAACGTGCACTTGAACCTGAAACTTTGGTCAAGTAACATGGCATTAATGAGTTGAATAGGCTGTGTACCTTTAAGAGCACTGTAGAATAAAATAAACTGAAATAAAGTTAGCAACGAGGAGAGCAAGAACTGGGTAGGCAGACAAGAATGTGTTGACTTCGCTTTTAACGAACTAACTATCCTTTCCCACAGGAACACCTGCGTAATATAATGAAGCATTGTCCGTTCCAGTTAGGGGAGGCTAACGCTGTAACATCGAAGGCCGTACTCCCCTGTGAGACGAGCACAGCAAACACATTCCCGAGAAACGAAACTTAACTCGGCACCGGGAGGCTTTCTGGTCCTTCCATTGTCACCTAGCTGTCGCTCAAAGTCGCTCAAGCCCTGCTGTCCACTTACCAGGCAGCACAAACCAGTTCCACAGTCACCGCCAGTAAGTCTAGGGGATCCTTTGTGTTTGCTGTTTGGAACCTATGTGTGATTTGCATGTGTGAGCTTGGCATTCGCTGTTGCTAGGGTGAAATGCAATGTCTAAAGTGCATCCTTTAAACTTGATCCCAGGTCTGGGAAAAGACATAGAAGAAATCCTAGTTAATATATATGTGAACCCGTCGAACACCCTTGTTATCGCTTTTAAAGGTAATACGTGTCTATGACACCGAAAACCTATGAGAGCGATATATGTGTAATGACATGGGCAAACATATAATTTAGCATTTTGGGAATGTCAACAATAAATTGTCTGTACACAGTAACATTTTTGAAACTCAAGTCTCTTTTTTTTTCAAATATATTTATTAAGGCTTTAACAATTATACAAGCATATAATAGTGTTCTCTTTCCTCGTAAGCACCACAAATAACACAAGAGACCATCAATATATAAACAATTTAGACGAGGAACTAAAAAGTCCACAATTTTTGGTGGGGGCACCTATGAGTCAAACAAAAATAACTGACAGAATCGTCAGAATATAACACAACAATGCATTCGTAGCTTGAACATGGAACAGGATTAATTCGAAAGGTCATTATATATCCATATGACCGTAAATGATGCAGGTAATTTTCCATACACAATAAAACCATATTATGCAAGTAAAGATGGTTAACTGCGGAGCAGAACATCAGTCAGAAGTCCCCTTCATCTTAGCCAATAAATTTGCAGCATCCTTCGGGTCTACAAAGTGATACAATTTCACACCATGAGTAACCCTGAGCTTGGCAGGATAGTATATGCCCGCTTTCCAGCCTCCACTCAAGAATTCCCTCTTAAGTTTCTGCAGCGCCTACCTTCTATGCACCGTCTCAGGCGATAGATCCGGAAAAATCAAAACAGAAGTACCTCTATAGGAGAGTCCGCCCTCCTTGCGCCTAACACAAGACAGCAGGCGATTGCGTTCCTTCACATCTGATAAATGGAGCATTAAAGTTGGACCAACTCCTTTGGCTGCAGCACCTTTGACATTTATATTGCGCAATCTGTAGCATGCATCCGGGAAGAATGCATCTCCATCTAAGACCTCAGCGAGTTCTTCCTGCAGCCATGAGGATACAAACGCCACTGGGTCATCCCCCTCCACTCCTGCAGGGAGACCCAATATTCGCACTCGAGGGGCTCTGATGTGATTCTCCAACGCTTCCATACGGTGCTGCAGCTGAATATTAGACTTCGCCAATCCAACAGATGATTTTTCTACTTTACTAGTACGTTCCAGCAACGTATTTAGTTGCCCGTCGTGTCGTTCAATGCTGTTTTCAGTAGCCACAATTCTGAGCTGCAGCTGATCAAATTTAGCTGCTAGGTCTCCAACTCTGGCACCAGTATCTTTAATACATAACTCAATCCCCTCGAGTTTAGTGAACAAACGCTCCAATGTTACCGGCTCTGAAGCCAATGAGGGCGGGGCGCGGTCCGCACTCGCACTCCGAGGTGCAAAAAAAAACGCGTCAGCCACCTTTTGTTTTTTGATGATATCTTTGCGTCGAACCGCAGCTTCCCCTGCCTGTGAGTGTGCCATCGTCCTGCTGTCAATAAATCCACAGCGTCGTGTGCGCTCTCAAGTTCACCACTTCCCAGAAATGGCAGCGCTGAATTCAGCGTGATTTCACACAGAGGTGCTCAAACCACTCAGGCACGCTATTCAAGCAATCCAAAGCGGGACCGTCGGGTGCAGCTCACATTCCGCAAAAGTCCGACTTGACATCCGCTCTCACAGTCTCCAAATTCCTTGAGTTGTACTGCATGTTACGGGAGCCTAGGCGCCCCATGTCCGGCCATGTTCCAAGCTTAGCCACGCCCCCCGAAACTCAAGTCTCTTAAAGTAAAATGTAATTTTCTAAGTTTTAAATGTGTCAGCCCTTGATTTTAATCGTTAGGTTAAACACACCAGTTACATTTATCTTTAAACACTCACTACACGTAGTACTAGGGAAAGTTAAAAACACATAGTAGTGTATACCAACATCACCGTATAAAAACACAGTGATGGAGAGCGGCAAAATGGCCGCCTGAGGCTGACGTATCTCCACGTCGCTCCGACACTCCAAAGCTAAAGGAGGCGATTTGATGGCACTACGTGGGCGAAACAAGGCGCTACCTGATCCGCGAGGCTCAGCGGCGCATGAGGATACCCATCCGACGATTGGAACCCGCTCCTAAATGTGACAATCCAGATCGGAAACTGGCAGCCTAACATGCGGCCAAAGCCGGGACCTGTGGTGATACGAGTGGCCGAGAAGAAAGTGAGCTTGTCTCATTGAAGATTTACGCCGGCGGCGGACGTCTGAAAATGCCAATGGGACCCGCGACCTCAGCGACAGGACTGCCCCGGCCCCATCGAGGGAGAGAGTCACGGTGACGTCCCTTCTGGAGAACACAGGCTGGATGCTTTGCGGCTGACAGAGGCGGCGACGGTGAGAGGGGAGAACGTGGGCAGCTGAGATTGCGGTGCCGACCTGCCGCCACTCCGGCGAGAGCCGTCACGGTCTTGGAGGCTGCCAGGCATGCTATATGAGCGCTTTGCGATCTGTTTCATCCCGCGGGTGAGAGAGGAGCGCTGAGCACCCCGGCTGGGTCTGAAGTCATTGGCAAGTGGGAGTTGCCCCCCGAGCTTGTAAAATTGCCCACTGGCCACGACCAACTCGCATTATCCCCTTAATTCCCCTGGGGGTATTGCTGTCTAGTGAGACCAGCCTGGTGACTGAACCAGCTGAAAGCAGAGAAGACCTGTACGAAGGACCAGGCCTTTATCTCCTAAGGGGCATAAAAGCTGCTGTATCTGGGGCAAATGGTGATCTTACACTGAATCACATCCATTGTAAAGGTACGGAGGCGGCTGGGCTCTGCTTCCAGTTCAGCCTGTGCCAATGGCTGGGCATGGGATTCCTTGCCCTCTTTATACGACCCCCATCTCTGCTCAGTGGCTTGATCATTTTGTCCTGTCCTGATGCTGCGGGTGCTTCAACCCCTCGCAAAAACACAAAACAAGCAGGGAGGGGAGGATTGAAGGAGCCGTTATTGGTCACTGCCCATTCCGCCCCAGAACTCTTGGAAACTACACATATGGAACCTCTCACTAAACTCGACCTGCAACAGAGCCTGCAGGATCTGAAAAAGGATCTTAGCACTCTATTCTCCGATGAACTAGCGAAACTTCGGTCTGAGATCAACACGGTCGCTTCTGACACAAGAAAGCAAATTGATTCTATGGGGGATCGAATCGACAGCACGGAAATCTCAATACAATCTATGTCCTCTACAATGCAAGACATACAAGCTGAATTGAAAGACCTGTGCCAACAAAATGAGCATTTACTGCTCAAATGCGAGGACCTAGAAAACAGAGGAAGACGTGACTCCCTCCGGGTCAAAGACCTCCCGGAAGGAGTGGAGGAGAATGACATTGAAGGAACGGTCACGAAGATGTTGCTGGCTGTGGCCCCAGGTACTTCTACCCCGGAGTATCATTATGTTTGGGTACACCATGTGGGCCCACGTAACAGAGGAGAAGAATCAACCCCACACGACATACTAATAAAATTTGCCAACTTCAAAGTAAAGTAAAGAATCACACAGATCCTCCGTAATTCCACGAATAACGTCCTCCACTGGAATGACCACGCTTTCAGAATCTTTCAGGACATTGCACCATCTACCCTTCTCCGTCGTGCCAAGCTCCGATCCCTCACGGAATATCTGAGGAGCAAGAAAGTCCGCTACCGTTGGCTGTACCCATTTGGACTGCAGTTTGAGTGGGAGGGGAAGGACTGTAGAATCTCTTCGCTGGAGGAAGCGGCCAGGGTCCTGGAGCTACCCGAGGCTCCAGGAACTTCTGGAAATCGGATGGTCTACACGGGTCCGGCACCCTGGCCTTGGACAATTGTACAACCAAAACAACAATGAAGAAGAGGATCAGGTCGCCTTTCCAGGAACGACCGTACCCGTCGCTGGTCCAACCCATCATGCAATGACAATTCGAACTGAGATCGCCTTGGCTCCTACTTGTGAATGTAATCTTTTTGCTACTCACGCTGCTCTAGTTTATTCTCTGCCATGTCCGGGTATCACCGGTTGGTTGATCAGACACAGGTTGTATGATTTCTCTACACTGGTTTATGTATCCCTTTGAAGAAATCTTATCCATTCACTATATAATTCATATGAGCCTTGCCATGGAATCTAACACGGGGTATAGGAGTACTCAGAGTACATACCCGTTCTCTAGGTGACCTATATTCTTGGTCACGCACTTGGTATTCATTGATGTTGCGCCCTTTACATCCCCATTGTTCCCTGCCTCAATTGGCAAACATGGGGATTTTCACTTTCATGTTCAAAGCTTGGCAGTCTCTTACGACAAGAATCCAACTTTTATTAGATACTCCAAGTGAAACCATTATTTTTCACAACAATTGGTTGCCCGTATATTGGGCACTTTATGTTTTGAATGTTACACTGTGGTATGCTGCTACTAAATGCGTCTTCGTATATGGAATGGTATTCCTGGGACTTGACTTAGTGACCTGTATAATGTATTGCTTTACTTGCTCTCGTATCTATGGCGGGCCTCATCACATACAATGTTAAAGGTCTGAATTCGAGAGAAAAGTGATCAAGATTGTTTAGGGAACTGAAACCCCTGAACCCTAACGTAGTAGTATTACAAGAAACTCACCTCCTAGCCAAGGATACACACTTACTGAAAAACAGGGTCTACCCTACACAATTTCATTCCTGTGACCAATCTAAGAAATCTGGGGTCTCCATTCTTATTCATAGAGACCTGAACTTTATGACTTCCGCCCATAAAGGTGATCCCAATGGCAGATGGCTGATGGTGAAGGGATTAATCCATAACAAACCCTTAACTATAATTGCCATATACGCTCCTAACCACCAACAAGATAACTTCCTTTTTACTACTCTCACAACTGCTGATGAATTTAGTGAGGGGGCGATGGCAATCGGAGAGGATTTTAATGCTGTGTGGGAACCTCCTCTCGATAGATCTACAGGTGCACGCAGTGGAGGCTCAGTGGCGTTCTCCAAAAAAACCAAAGCTCTTATTTCACAAATGGGTCTGATAGATGTATGGAGGGCAGATCATCCCACTGATCTCGAATATACCTTTTTCTCCCATGTACACAGGATATACTCCAGAATAGACTACCTACTACTGACTAACGATCTTGTGACACAACATCAGGACTCAACTATTGGTCTTATTAGTTTCTCTGACCATGCCTGGGTCATGGTAGATGGAGTCCTTTCTCCCCCTCACCCCCAAGCCAGACATTGGTGCCTGAACGATATAATACTGGGGCACCCCTCACATGTCCAAGACCTAAAGGAAGAGATATTATCCTATCTAGAAATACATAAATCCGCCACTACGGCACCTAAATGGGTATGGCATGCATTCAAGGCTACCATTCGAGGCTCGTGTATTGCCATATCAGCTAAATTGAATAAAGAACAAACAAAAGTGTTAGTCAACCTACAAGACAAGGTACATCAGACAGAGCTTCTATTCTGCAGGTCTAACAGCTGGGAACATTTTCGAGAACGGCAACTGGCCAAAGGAGCCTTACAGGCACATCAGGTCAATAAGACCAATCTATCCCTGCTTCGTTTACAACAAAGATTTTACGAAAGGTTAGTAAAGCAGACAAAAACCTGGCAAAGAAATTGAGGGAAAAAGAACTAGACCGATATATTCCCTCCCTCCTATCGTCACCTGGTTCATGGGCCACTTCCGAACATGATAAACAAAAAGCCTTTCAGTCCTTTTATGATACCTTATACAATTCAGAAAAGATAGACATACAAAGACTGAAATCCTACATAGCCGCAGCTAACTTGCCTTTTCTCCCACCTGATCAGTCAGCCGCTTTAGAGCACGCTATTACGAATGACGAGGTCCTCCATGCCATAAAACTTTTAAAACTACATAAGTCACCTGGTCCTGATGGCTTCACTGGAATTTTTTATAAAACATTTGCGGACAGTTTAGCTCCATTTTTGGCGAACCTTTTTAATTCCTTTGCCACCGACGGTTCAGTCTCCCCCTCTATGTTGGAAGAAACGATTACAGTATTACCGAAGCCGGGCAAACCCCCATCCCAATGCTCCTCCTACAGGCCCATCTCATTGCTCAATATAGACACCAAACTATACACAAACATTTTGGCCAATAGATTGGCTCCCAACATGCCACTCCTCATTAATTCGGACCAATCAGGCTTTATAGTGAACAGGGGTACTCAAGACAACACGAGGCGCCTAATCCACATAATAGACAAGATGAACAGAACAACGAATGGTGGCTTCCTGCTTTCACTGGACGCAGAGAAAGCTTTCGATAGGGTAGAGTGGGAGGTGGTAACAGAAGTCATGACAGCCATGAACATAGGCCCCCTTTTCAAACAAATGGTTATGGCTAATTATGCAAACCCACAGGCTCGGATACAAATTAATGGAACACTCACAGACCCTATATACCCTACGAGAGGCACTAGGCAGGGATGCCCCCTATCTCCCCTCTTATTTGCACTGAGCATTGAGCCTTTTGCTGCTCACATATGACAGGATAGAGCTATAACAGGTATAGAACTGGGGCATCAGATTCATAAAATCTCTCTTTTTGCAGATGACATAATTTTGTCCCTTACTTCCCCCAGACCTCCATGCCAGCATTTTTGAATGCAATGGAGGCATATTCCGCAGTGTCAGGGTTCAAGGTTAATCTTTCCAAGTCCAAACTCATGCCGGTCTCCCTTTCTCAGGTGGAACTGGCACCACTGTGCACCGATTCCCCCTTCCAAATTAACAGCAAAAAATGTAAATACCTGGGAATAAATCTTACCCCTGAAACTAAAGACCTTTTCCATGCTAATTACCCTCCTCTCTTGACTAACATTAAAAATGACTTGCAACACTGGAGACGGATTATCCTCCCCTGATTGGGACGCATTAATGCTATCAAAATGAACATACTCCCTAAGATACTGTATATTTTTCGTACACTGCCTATAATGATTCCCAGGATATACATTAAAAACTTACAAAAACTATTTTTCTGCTTTATTTGGAAGGATAAAATCCCACGTATCAAGAGAACTATTATGCAGAGAACACGGAAAAAGGGGGAAATGGGGGTTCCATGTATACTACACTACTATTATGCCACCCACCTTAGTACAATCTGGGACTGGACTAGATTACACAATAATAGTAGCTGGAGGACTATAGAAAGCTTGATGGTACACAGTGACGGGTGGCAACAACCTAGACTCCGTGCACAGGACAGATCAAAAACCCTTCAGATAGCGACCTGCTCAGAGGCTACTATGAAAGTATGGAACATGTGTATGACCAAGTTCGGTCTGTCTACCTATCCCTCCCCTTTCACTCCCATTATATCCAACCCCCAATTTCAGCCGGGGATGGTAGCGAATGCCCTTCGTGAATGGGAGGAAGGTGGATGCACAATAGCATGGGACCTATTTTCCGATGGGAAATTTAAATCCCTAACAAGCTGTAAAGCCCAATTCCACATCCCACACTCTGCCACTTTTACCTACATACAACTGAGGCATTGGCTCGATCACCCCGAGGCAAGAGAGGGTTGTACACGTCAACTAACGGCCTTCGAAAACCTTATCAGATCTAGTAATAATAGAAAGGGCCTAGTTTCCACCATTTACTCTTTACTAGAAACAGCATCACTCCAACCCCTCAATAATATTATCACCAACTGGGAAACTGATTTAGGTGTCAAATGGTCGCCTTCCCAGTGGAAAGCAATTTGGGATAGGACTAGATCCTCATTCATTAACTCAGAACTCAATGAAACTGGACACAAGCTCTTACTCAGATGGCACCTTACACCGATCAGGCTTCACGCTATCTCCCATAAAGGTTCCAAGTTGTCCTGGAGGGGGTGTGGACTGGAAGGATCTTATATTCACATGTGGTGGTTCTGCCCTGTCATCTGGCCTTTTTGGAACCAGGTAGCCGATACGATAGGTTTGATCCTAGGTTACCACTTGCCCTGGGACCCTGGAACCTACTTATTGGGCTTACCCACCCACAAGCTATAGCCATTGCGTTCCCCAGGCAGTAGGCTGATCACTTTGATGTTAGTGAGTGCTAGACTACTCATCGCTAGAAAATGGAAACTCGCAGTCACCTCATCTCTACATGACTGGTACGTTCAAATGTGGTCAGTTGCCGCCATGGAGAAGATTACATATCAGGTACATAAGAGAAGCATCTAATTCACAATAATTTGGGACCGATTCTTTGTATATATGCACACTCATTCAGGCTTACTCATGCTCCCTAGAAAATATAATACACTGTTATATATTTAACAACCAAGTCATGTCTACGTCCCCCCTCCAGATTGTTAGCAAATTACCACAAATGTTGTTTGATTAAGTACTGCATAGTATTCTTGTTTATGTTAATTTCTCTCTAGTATTGCTCGAGGTGGCTCCAAAGGGGGTCCTGATCCCACTTGATGTATGGAATGGGATCACTATGGGAACCTTTATGACCATCTTCAGTATGTATAAGCTTGCTTTGGAACACACCATCTTATGTAATCTCCTCTGTAAACTCATCAGCCACTGTCATTCGTTCCGTAATGTAAGCAATGTCATCGAGAGGAATACGATTGTACACTGTTGTTTTTATATAAATAAAATGTTTGATAAAAAAAAAACAAAGTGATCTGTAAGAGTTGGGTTGTTGTCACTTTATACATTTTAATGCAATTTCACTTTCCCTTGTAATACGTTGTATTGCTGGGGTGGGTCCTTTGTCACAATGCATTCAAGTTAAGTTACTGTTTATGCATACCAAAGTATAAAATTCCACACTAACATTTTCTTTTCAGCTTCATCCACACATGTGCACGAAGATATTTTAGAGTCAACGTATAAAGGTAGGTAATACATATTAAAATACAGTGGAACTTTCAATCTTTATTCTGAACCAGGCTGTTACCAGGTAAATACAATCTTTACATTATCCCAGTTCAGCACATAAGCATTATATTTAGGACATAGTTCACATATTGAGGCTATTTGGCATTCTGTTCATTAGGTGTAATTCGTCCCCGAATATCCCCATGTTATCACTAACAGATAGGCTAAGATTCTAGTGTAAAATCAGGCAGTGTAGACAAGTCAAAGCTAACTACTCGAAATGTACTTAGCCACCATTTTACTAGTACCTGACATTCCCCCTTGCTCCAACATAGCTGACATTCGTCAACTAGGTTTGGAACACAGGTCAGGGTTTTCTTAGCTATCTAGAGATAACTATAACAGTTATGCTCGCCTATATTGTA
>JAWWEI010387838.1:0-15960 GCA_035583255.1 Pseudotriton ruber | reverse complement strand
TTTTCGTTAGTAAAGGTGGTATTACAAGTTTTCAAAAAGTCGGTAACCGACTTTTTGAAAAACTCTGTAATTTGTAGCGATCCCTTTTTACGCCAAAAATGGTTAGCGCCAGACTTGTAATGACCCCGCTATTATATTGATGTCTTTGTGCATTCAGGGATTTAACCTTGAATGTGAGTGAAACAATAAACATGTTAGCATTTGCTGAACAGCATGGTGCAAACACTATTACTGCAAGAAACGGATGGGGGTTATGGTGCAGAGTCCCGGCTGGTCACGAATGGATACATTGTTGCTAGCCTGGATGTGTTTCCCTGCTTTTATTTAATTTTACTTTCCGCAGCCACCCTTTAACTGTCTGCCCCTCTTCTTGCTTTACTTCCCGTCCTTCCAATGCCCCCAAACTCCATTAATGAAACTTACCTGCCCGCATTGAGAGATGAACATGGACTCCACTGCCTGTTGTGTGAGGCGCGACCACATGCCATGTGTCGAGCTGCAGCACAATGCGTGCGTCGTGCATCCCAGAGAGACCTTCATCACCAACCAATAATTCAGTGGCTAAACATCGATACTAAACATATTGATTAGGTTCTTTTTCTTCTTCCTCGGGGGTGGGTGTGGGGGTACTCACCCTGATCCATGGCAGTGTTAATTTCAAAATGCAAATGAATTAAGAGTCAATATGGCAGATACTTACTAGTGGTTGCATCCATATCGAATAAAAATGTATAGACTTCCAACATATATGGCCAAATATGGGCAGATCAAATTGTTTATTTCAAAATGTTTTATTAACATTTCATGTCAAGCACATCTAATAGGGTTCAATACGTAATGCAAATGCTTACAATAAGAGCTAGCTCACCACCTCAGCACAAGACTCCATAAACTGGGCAAAGAAATAACACACCCCTTTAAAATCTTTCCTGATATAAGCACATAACAGTGCCATAGTTTCACAATAAACAAGCTTGCCACAATATTTGTGCTTTTATCAACATACTCTGCTGTGATAAGACACAACCTTAGATTGACTAATCTCCACTTAAAGATGTAGTGCCTGGTGGACTGATTAAAGTGTCTGGCTATGGCGAGTGTTCTCCCCAAAGTAGTTTACAGAGGTAGCACTTCAGCACTGCCTGGATTTTGGGTGAAATCCATGGCTTTGCCCCTCTCTTTGAAATTTAGACCTGGAGGAGAAGTTCTTACAAACAGACTTAACATGTTTTCCTAACTAAAGATTTGTATATGAAAACTTAGTTTACCTTAGTTTAGGGTGCCAGGCTTCAAAGGATGAGGGGTTAGCAACTGCAATGGGTTGAAAAGAGTGTAAAGATAAGTGGATGGTTTAAAGTATTTCCACTCCCTTACCACCTCCCTCCCCTCGCTTCTTAATTAAAGTGTAAAGGATACTCATATCTCTTTTGTAGGTGTTTGAAAGATGAATGAATGTTTTAATAGCCTAGCTGCACCACTGCAGCAAAGGGATCATATTAAATTTCAGGACAAGGTTGATGGCTCAAATCAAAATACCCTTTGTAGTAGAAAAGAATGTGCTTGCTTTTTGATTCAATCGTGTTGCCACGCTGTGCAGTTTGTGTCTTTGCAAGTATGTCTCAATCTTAATGAAGCTTTTCTTTTCCTCAGGGTCAGCCCAGACCCACCCCAAGTGGAGGCAGTCAGACTGACCAGGAGCATCAGTGCCCCTGCCATACTCTCAGCCATCGGGTAGGTTTTTTGAGAACTGTTAATGTGCAATTCATGATGTGCTGTTTCCACACTCTGTCAAAAGGAAAAGAAACTCATTGGTCATGAAATACAAAATCATTTCTCAAGAGGGCTCTCTTAGACGATAGAGATCAAGGAGCGAGACTAGCAGTTGGTCTCAGGTTAGCAGCGCAGCAAAGTCTTTAATCTTGAAGTAGCTTGCAAAGCCTGTAGTCTGGAAGTAGTTAGTTGCAGCCGTCGATAAAAAAGGTTACTTTCAAGGCCACAGGAATCCTGTTGGGTTGCAACTGATAGGGTCCCTTCCACCATGGCCCTAAACAGAGCAAAGTTTTTCTAACCTTGTTGATACGTGGAGGTTGCAAACCCATGCCATCACCTTCAGTATTCTCTCCCTAAAAAGATCCGGACTTCGCTTTGTGTAGCTGGGGGAGTGTGACAGCAGAAGCCTCTATGTTATATGAAAGAGCATGCGGGCGCATGCTTTTTCATATAACGGAGCTGCATCAGCTGTTTTTAAAAGCAAATGCTCACGCTTGCTTTTAAAAATGGTTGCTGAAGTGGCCACCCCCCCATGGGTACATGGCCTCACACAGCTGGCTTCAGCACAAGATAGTGACCACATTCCAGCCAGCAGGATTGGCTTGAGCGGTTACTATACTGACCGCATTTCTAATTAAGCGATAGTGACCTGGGGGCAGGTTGCTATCATGGATTGGGGGCCCGAGGCAAGTTAGGGTCCCGAGCTGAAGGCAAGGGCCCTAAGTCAGCGAGGGACCCTAACTCATGATAGCGATCTGCCCCAGGTCACTATCGCTATTAGAAACGCAGCTTCTGAGATTAAATATGCAGGCGTCAATGAGAGTCAGCATAGCAAACCTCAGAAGTCACTAAAATTTGCATATTTGCAATTTGAATATTACCAATTTGCATATTACCAATCTGCATATTGCCAATAGCATGCTAACATGGGAATGTGGATTAAACGTTAAGCCAAATATGTTTTAACACATGATTTCAAAACACCAAATTCCATTTTTTTATGCCCGTGTTCATAATTGTCCATTTTAATTTTCAAGAAAGTCACCATAAAAATGAGCACAAGAAAAATTGCGCACATAAATACAGAATACTGAGTTCGTGTTAACTGGTTCTGAAAGGAAATCCTGAGCAACCCAATGGAATGGGCCTATTGTGTGAGGTGCTGCACCCCTCAGCGGGCTATGGCACAGGAGAGTCACCGCATTCCAGCGGCTGGAATGCGGTCACTATCTGACACGCGTTTCTAATTAAGCAATAGTGACCTGGGGGGGCAGGTTGTTATCATGGGTTAGGGGACTGAGTCGAGTTAGGGTCCCAAGCCGAAGGCGAGAGACCCTAACCCATGATAGCGACCTGCCCCCCAAGTCACTATCGCTATTAGAAACATAGCTTCTGAGGTTTAATATGCAGGCATGAGTGCGAGCCTGCATATCAAACCTCAGAAGTCGCCAAGGAAAGCAACTGAACATGGACCTGCTTTTGCTTCTGTAGCACCCACTAGAAGTATATTTCAACACCCAGTGCATGTTATCTTATTGGCATAATAAAACAGACAGTAGTCAACAGAGCAATAGCACACACAGAGAGCTGGCAGGCAACCTTTACAATTGCTTTCAATTACTCACCCAGCTGAGAACTTTTATGTTTATTGCTTGCCAAGTGCCTTCAATTACTTACTCAGCTGCATAGTGATAATATGGTGTTAGTACTAATCAGTTTTTAATTTGTGTCACCAATGCTTCTGTCTGCTTATTTGCTGCATTGCCGCAGCCCCAAGTCAAAAAGGATGATCTTCCTGGAAGCATCCTGAAGTAATATGATCACTTAAAAAATCATCTGAAACTATCCTGAAGTATGCCCACAGTCCGAATTATTTAAATGAGATGACTCTAGAGAAATTACACATTCTCATGAAGTAATCAGCAAATAATTCTGAAATCATTCTTAATCACCAGGTGACTTTCCTGATTATTCCAAGAGCTGGATGATGTCTGATGATGGTAGAATGACTAAAGTAGTTGAATGATCATCCACCCCAGGATGGCTTTGAAGGTAATCTTGTTGGACTTGGGCAGCAGGACTCAGAGCCGGCTGTGCGAGGCCCCAACCCCGCAGGGTGCACAGCCTCGTACAGCAGGCTCCTGTCACAGAGCTGTTTGAGCTGTTTTTAAAAGCAAGCGCGAGCACTTGCTTTTAAAAAGAGCTGAAGCGGCTCTTTGACAGGAGCCGGCTGTGGGAGGTGGTGCATCCTGCCGGATGTGCGTCCTGCTACCGCTGCCTCAGCTCTTTTTAAAAGCATGCCCTCGTGCTTGCTTTTAAATGACTGCTGAGGCGGCAGCACCAAGAGCACGGTGTGCAAGGCGGCGCACCCCGGATGGTCACGGGATAGAGCCTGTGTTCCAGCCAAGATGACTGGCTGGAATGCAGGCTCTATCAGGCCTGTCTTTCTAATTCCCCTTTAAGACTCACTTCCACAGAAGTTTGTTTAAATTCTTTAATCTTCTTGCGCACCAGTAAACTGCCTGCTTCTACTAAGGAGTTCTCTGTAGGAGAGAGGCCTACCCATTGAACTGTGTTTACTGCTTTTCCATCAACATTTTTAGAACATAGGGCACATTGGACTTCTATGCCTTCTACTCCTTCATTTTCCACTTTCAAATTCTTATCAGTTTTCTGGTAACTTCAAATGTACATTAACTTAAAAACGCGTCTTTAAAACCTTGAAAGGATCTACTAATGTTGCTTTAAAGTTTGAACACTTTCCTGGCAGTTTAATGTTCTTTGTGAACAGTCATGCAAGATCTCCAGTAAAATACTCTGGACCCACACTGTGACAAAAACAACCTTCCCAGGGCATTCTGCACATTCAAGAAGCAATCATGTAAGCATAGGAACCTCTACTGAAAATCTGGCACTTCATTAAAACAAAATGGTCTGGAGTTTCAACTGAGTCTGGTAGCTTCAGCAACAAACAGATAATACATCTGTTTTATGAACTAAGGGGCTGATTCACTAAGGGTGAGTAAAGCGTGAGTAACTCACTCAGGAGTATACTCACCGTTTACTACTAAGCACCGCATGAGCAGCACTCACTATTCATGAACCGGTGCTTAGTAGTTGGCCCCATGAGTAGTTTACTCTACTCAGAGAGCAGCTACTCATGGGGCCCGCCTACCACTCGCCCAGTGATGAGGTGTGAATCTAGCGCATGAGGTGAGCAAGTTGCTCACCCCATGTGCAAGATGCACAGCTCGTGCGCATCTTGCGAACCACAACACGCCACCTGACATTCCCCACCCGCTGTCTGACAGAGAAAAATAACAAGAGAAGAACCAAGGAGGAGAGGAGGAAAGAAGAAAACAGGAGTAGAGGAAGAGATGAGGAAACAGAGGAGGAGATGAGAAGAGGAAACACAGGAGGAGAGGAAACAGAGGAGGAGAGGAGGAGGAGAAGAAAAACAGTAGAAGAGGAGGAGAGAAAAAAGGAGGAGAGGAGAAGAGGAAACAGGCAAGAGAGGAGGAGGAAAGGAAGATGAGAAGAGGAAACAGACGAGGAAAGGAGAGGAAATTAAAGGAAAGGAGGAGAGGAATGGAAAGGAGGAGAGGAAATGAAGGCAAAGGAGGAGAGGCAAGGAGAGGAAAGGAAAGAAGGAAGGGAGGAGAGGAAAGGAAAGGAAAGGAGGAGAGGAAGGGAGGATGGAAAGGAGGAAGGGAGGATGGAAAAGAGGAAGGGAGAGAGGGAGGGAGAGATAGATATATAAAAGGAAAGAGAGAAATGCTTCCAAAATATTACAATCCATAGTGCTCACAATGTTTATCATTGGATAGTAACAACTTTAGAACATCGTGTAATAAAAAGAAATGTAGTTTAGTGTTTACCCTTTGTATTACTTAGGGACTAGGGTCTACTGCTGAGCAAACAAACAAAATATCCCAAACACGCAATTCAAATTGATATACTATGAAGGGTGCTACTTAGAAACAGATCTTTGGAACATAGTGCTGTGACGAAACGTGACGGACATTCAGGTCATTCCAGAATGTTGTTACAATGAGTGCGGTGGACCCTCACATCTCAATCCCTTGGTGAGTAGGTTCTTCTTCACCTTCTTTTCTTCCTCTGTTTTCCTACTCCATTTCGTATATCTTCTACCTTGTATATGCTGCTCAAATAGGTCTGAGCCTCCTAGGGATTCCTGGGTCCGTGGGTCATTACATTCTCGGTATGGTCTCCACGTGGGAGGTGGGGCTCCGGGTCCTTGGGTCCTGGCTGGGTTCCACCTCCCCTCCTTCTTCTGGGCTCTCCCTGCTGGTCCCTCCTGTGCCTCATCTCCATTCCAGCGGTCAACAATCCAGGGCATCTGTCTGGTTATTGCTTGACTTCTGACTCCCAGTGTTTTGGTGTTCTTCCCCAGGGTTCCAGGTTCCACGAAGTCCAGGGCAGCTAGATCTGTCTGGGGAATTCTGTGGGATTTGACTCCCTCCTAGTTGTCAATGTTTGTTTCTGTGTCCGTCCTTCGTTCCTCATCTACTGTCCCTTCTGCTTCTCCCGTCTTCTTTCTTCAGGGCACCGTCTTAGGGTTACAAGATCCATACCTCTTGTCGGCTTTGGTCGTCAGGGGGGTTGACCTTCTGGGAGGAACCCTCTGTGTCTTGTCCTGGCTATCTCCTTCTATCTCCTTCTATCTTCTTACTGTTATTGCTCCTCTTCTGCTGTGCCACCTTGGAATCCTCTTATCTGTGTTTTGCCTCTTCCATTCACTGGCTAGTTGAGAGGGTGTTTCTGGCTGGTCTGTCCTATCTCCTCGACTGTCTTCCCCGGGGCCTAGCAGGTGGTTGGGGGTTGAAGCCATGGCCACTAGATTGCTGCATTGGGCAAAGGCACGGGCTGCTCTGCGCCTTTGGCTTTTTTGTAGGTGGCCAAGGTGCCCCTCAGCATGCTGTTGTACTTTGGTCGGCCGCCTCGGCTGTCCTAAGTGTATGTAGCAGTATGATTGCACACATGTAGATAGGTAATCGTTGAACCATCCCTCACCCTTCCCTCCTTCAACAATTCCCATTCCTCCTCCTCATTCCATTTCCATACCACCCTTTCCTCCTGCTCCCAGATCCACCCCACCCAAGTGTTCCCCTGCGTACCCCTTGACACCTCCAGCCTTCCCCAAATTCCCTTCCAAACCCATATGTGCCCTCAGGCCCACGGGTGCCCTCACCCGTGGTGCCCAGTCACCAACTGATTTTCCCATCATGGGCCAGGCCACCACCGGCATCTGCATTAGGTTGTAGACTTAGTGGCCTGCGGCACAGTTAAGTATTCTCCCCTTCCCCTCCACATCTCCTGTTAGGAACCGTGGACCTGGCCACCAACAGCACCCAGGCATAGCATGATGCAGGTATTATAGCCTGCATTTCCCTTGTATTTACCCCTTTGTACGTCATACTATTAAGGGGCACCCACCCCCACGTGCATTAGGTATGATGCAAGGGAAGCCATCCCCCACCGGCATCTGGCAAAATAGTTATAAGGGTAGCCAGCTCCCACCGGACATCTGGGTGCACCGAAAGAAAGAGCTGGGGCTCTGCTCCATGAAACCATAACACGATCAGGTGCGCACCCCGCATCCTGGAGACAGGAAAATGCTGCTGAGCCCCACGTAATTTTTTTGGGTTCCCTTGTCATTTGCTACTTCTTCCCTCTGCACACTCCTGCCACCTCCCTTGCCCTCATTAAAGCATGTACTTATCTTTAATTCTTTATCTGTGTTTTAATTTCTTTCTGTCCTTTTTCCTTTCTTGCTTCCTTTCTTCCTTCATTTTCAGTTGTCTTTTTCTGTGAAATCTGACTTTTTCCTTTTCTTCTCCCTCATGTGAGCAGCAGTGTTGCTTACTCATGATTTTGTAAGGGCTACTACTGCTCTGAGCAGTAGTAGTCTACTCACGCTTTACTGATGGTGAGGTGGATTCGGCTGTTTTTTTAATTGGGCTCTCAGGGTCGGTGGGAGTGGAGTAGTGGGAGTGTCTGGGTGGGGTGGGCGTTTGATGGGCAAAACCTAGCTTTTTTCAGCCACTTTCAGCCATCCTCCGCCCTATTTCCTGCATCATTGCCTGATTTAAATGCTGCTGTGCCTGTTCCGTCCATACCGAGTAACTTGCCTACTCGTGATTCATGAAACTTATGTGTCTGACGTTACCCTGAGTAAGGTCTGGTGTGCAATTTGCGCAGCTCATGCGCAAGTTGCGCACCGTGTGCGCAACCTGCCTACCTCTTCGTGAATTAGCTTTACTCATGTGTAAATTTACTCAAGACTTACTCGTGAGTAAGTCTTGAGTAAAGTTTCATTAATCAGGCCCTAAAAACTTTACCTGTGATTAGTGGACAAAGGAAAATCTATTCCCAAGTAGCATAAAGTAACTCATAAGGAAGTATCAAAATAAATGCAGTTCTGCAGTAACTTTAACAAAACCATATATTTCCATTGTAAAAGCAGATTATATGGTAATTCCTCCTGACCAATCAACCCTTCAGAGCACATTTTAGCTTGGCTTCAAGTATAGCAAGATAGCAGGAAGGTTTCAGCATAAACTTCCAGCTAAGTCAAGTGCAACTTAATTCAGTGCCCAACAGCTCATACAGCACATAGCTGGTGTATTACCTGCATAAGCCCAGAGCACTTCTAGTCACATCCGAAGAGGGAGATGGAGTTAGAAGTGTCCAGCAGCAGCTCAAAATAAACAAAGTGATAGAATGGGGTGTCCACAAGTTTCATAATAATCACACTTTGGCAATCACTAAAAGGGTTGCTGGTTCTTATCGGGAAAGGGCATTGTAATGGTATATTTTGTCTGCCGATTAGTGTGTGGGTAATAACATGATGGATTTCCACATTTCAGTTTCTCTAAATCACCTGCTAGAAGTTTGACCTTGTTCTGAAATGACGAAGGTAGGCAAAACATGCAATTTGTAGATGTTATCAAAGAATCAAAATAGATGTTTATCAGCTGAAGGCAACTTAGACAGCAGAATTAAATGTCTCAACTTTGTGAACAGATCGATGATCAACCAAATAGTATTCTTTCTGCAACTTCTCGGCAGTTCGCAATAAAAACTCCATTACAAAACCTGAGATCAGGCAATCATCACCCAATGGCAACTCAGCGTTAAAGGATAAGAGAACAGGGGGCAGGAGCACTGCCATTAAAGCGCCACCAGAACAACAAGGCTCTACAGTATTCTCCTTTCAAAAGAACCTCAAGCCCCATCTGAATTTAGAAAGTTGACCCACTCTGTGATTCATGACTACGACAATGCTCTTTAAAACTTCCTAATCATGTGTTGTCTGTCTTGTCTGTTATTTGTCCGCTTTGATGCCCAGTATGGGTTTCAATGCATTATAAATTAATAATAATAATATTAATAAACAATCATCTGCCTTGGTACATTCAGTGGTTTAATTATAGAAGACCAGCAGGCTTCTGAAGGGACAATTCTGCTTGGGTACAGATGTTACATTGCTTGGTGTGACCTTCTGCTTCAGATCTTCAATTCGCCACCAAAACAATCACAGAACAAGTTCTATGGTTTGTTTTTTCCAGAATGAGCTGCCATACGAAATCATGCCACTAGTTCTTTACTTCGCTCCTGTAAGTGGCAGGCACTACTATATTTCCTGCCCAGACACCACGTTTTCCACTGTTATTGTGAGGTCTTCTACAGTCATCACATTAAATACAGAGGTTCTATGTATAGAAAATTCAAAATTGCCCATAGTTCCTTTTGATAGTTTGTCAAAAATATTTTCTGCGTTTTTAGCTATACTGCTTTTTTTATGCACTTTTGAGCTTTATTCCCACCTTCAATACCAGATGGCAATAAAGTCTATTAGAGATTCACCTTGTTGAAATCTGTGACCAAGTTTTGACCATGTTTAAAAATGGATTGCAAGCCCTACAACTAAACAAGTAACAATATTTTTGGAAAAATGTGAAAAGGAAGTATAAGTAGTTTTTAATGCTCTATACTTAGAGCCTGTGGAGTTACTGTGATAACCGGGACCCTTTAAGTTATGCAGTTCTTTATCATGTAGCCAAACATTCTACAGGAGAGCTTCATCTAATTCTAGATGATTCTGTGTTAGTCCAATAGAAACAGGATCCAATTTAGTAAGGAATGACACTCATGTTGTGAAGAACTTCAGCATTAGTGTTTTTGAACCAGGCCAATAGGTCAAGTGAAACTGAAACAAACTCAAAAACATCCACCAAGCATGTCTTTGACTTCTACAGTTGCCATTTACAGAAAAAAGGTTTTGATAATCGGTCATAATTTCTATAAATTTCAGAGCTTCTTCTAGATTGGGCCCGATTACAAGTCGGTGTATAACACAAAACCCTTGCGTATTGCGTTATACGCAAGGAGCCTGCCAACTCGCAAATTACAAGTTGACACGTCCTTGCGTTTGCCTGCAAGGCAAACGCAAATCAGAGCACGCAAGCTCAGAGCTTGCGTGCTGTCTGTTTTCCTATGGACGCCCATGCCTCTGAGACATGGGTGTCCGTAGGGAAAAGCCTGAAAACTGACAAAATTACTTATAAAGGTTAGAAAGAGAATCCCCCTTTCTAACCTTTATAAGTCATTTCAGCAGTTTTCATTTTAGAAATGCCTCGCTGCAGAGGGGCTCACCAAAATAACTTATAAGGTTACCAAGGGAGTCGCCCTTGGTAACACTTATAAATTATTTCAGCAGTTTTCATTTTTAGAAATGCCCCTCTGCAACGAGGTATTTCTAAAATGAAAGTTCCCGAAATAACTTACAAAGGTTACTAAGGGGGTCACCCTTAGTAACCTTTGTAAGTTATTTCAGCAGTTTTCAGTTTAGAAATGCCCCATTGCAGAGGGGCCCCCCGGCTGGTGGGCCCCTCTGCAACGGGTCATTTCTAGCGTGAATATTGCCAAAATAACTTATAAAGGTTAGTAAGGGAGTCCCCCTTACAAATCTTTATCAGTTATTTCAGCAATTTTCACATCCTAAATGCCTCTTTGCTGAAGGCAGCCCACCCTCTTCCTCCCGTGAGCGGGAGGAGGAGGGCGGGCTGCAGGGGAATTTGATGGGTTGTGCTCGCATAGCGAGCACAACCCATCAAATTTCTAAAACCCAACTCATAATTTCCATTTGGGTTTTGGAATTTCCCCTTGCACATGCTTTGTGTACATCTCTTTGAGATGTACGCAAAAAATAATCGCCAACTCGTAATCGGGCCCATTGTCTCCAGGGAGATAAACTGTTTTCGATCACCAGCAATTCTTTATCAAAGATTGTTTACTTTTCTTCAGCAAGCAACAGTTTCTGAAAATAGAATGCCACTAGAAGCAAAGTGCTGTTTTAGGATTAAACAGCAAAGATAGCAGAGTATGTGGTGTCAGTTACAAGTATGTAATACACCGAAGGATTTGGCGACCTGGTGAGATGTCAGGTTTTAGGATATAAAATAGATATTCTTCCTCCTGAGCATGAAAGCAGAAATTCTATAGTATGATGTAAGAAAAATGCTTTCACAGACCTCCCAGGACCGCTCAAATGTGTTTCACATGTTTTTTAATTTCCGTACAATAGACCAAAATATTGTCCACGTGACATATACTTCAAAGATTTCCTGCAATATATCACTGATGTGCTGAAATGCTGCCAGGGCATAGCATTACATGAACAGTTTCACCAGATACTCATAAATGTCATATTTACTCATAAATTCATATTTAGTTTTCAATTTAATCTTCCACTCATCTCCATATCTCATTAGTACCAAAATATATGTTACTCTGAGATATAACTTGCTCCTTTAACTTGAGCAATCTGATCTGCGATGAGAGAAAGAACATACCTTTTCTCTAAAGGTAATTTCATTTAAGTATTCGTAGTGTACACATGGTCTGCGTTATCTGCCCTGCATTGCCACAAAGAATATAGCGGCTTCTGACGAATGTTTAAAATGTCTAATGAACCTCATCTGAAGTCTCTTGGGGTACTTACTTTACTGGGAGAAAGGGAGTAGATGCGTCCATGATGAATTGGTTTTCCAAAAACAAGGTTGATTTCAGTTTATATGTCTTATTAGGAGGTAACTCTTTAACTTCACAGAACAAATACATATTGGAACTCCTAGTACTCTATAGAAATCTGTTACAAGGCCACTGCTGCTGATGAATCTCTTGATCCTTGTACAAATACCTCACCAGGCAAGGCCTGTAATATGAAGGATTCCAAGATACCACACTCACAGCACTTACATTTGGTAAAGATGATGGCCCAGAGTTGCCAGTCTATGACTGGATTATGTTCCTTAAGAAATTTCATTCTGACTATGGGTTGAAAGTTAAGAGCTTGTATTTTATCAAAATGTATCTGCTCAACATATCTCTTCATTTCTATTAGTAACGGCTTCGTTTATTCTTAGACCATCTCCGATTCTTAGGCTAAACCATCAACTAGCTGGATGAGCTCTGGGTTATCCTATGGAAGTTTCTAAATTATCCACCCTTTCACAAATTTCGAATCAATGTATTTTAATGGCCGCCCACAACCAACCAGTAGCCTGAAAGCCTTTGATGAGATATTGGAATACATTGCCTTTACCAATAGATGATCTCCTGATAAAGTTATTAAATCATACGCTGGAAAGAAGTGCTTTTGTCTATAGTTCCAAGCTTTTGCATTTCTTAATACTACAGTTGTCAGTGCACGTTGACTGTAGTTAAAGCACTGGATCAAGTAAGCAGGAATTCTAGGACCAAACTGTTAACAATACATGCATTGCCCAGTCTCTTCCTTCTGTACTTCTCTTCTGGATTAAGAAATTCTTTCAGCATATAATTTTCTCTCTCTTGCGATGAGCAGAGTCAGGTTTCTCAAATTTCTCAGTGGGTGTGGCCCTGACAGGTGTAACATAAACATTATAGCAAATCTTTGTCTTTGGGCATTCAACTCTCCGCCCATTATGGCAATGTTCTATTTATATGTCAAGGTCTATTAGTTTGGTGGCGGTGGCAGGTTGAAGGAAGACATATTGCAATGAACCATCAATTTCATCCCATAGTCCCAACATGAAAACAGAATATTGTGTTTCCTCAGACCAGTTCAAATGCATTGCCAACTTTTACAATTTCTACATATAGTGGTTCAGGCCAGAAGACTCCTTTCACAAAGTGAAAGGCTCGTTTTTTCTGCCATGCTAAATCAACTTCCTCACAAAATCTTTTGACCACTGAAATGAATTTCAGAGTATTCTTTTAGCAGTGGAGATTTTTTTCTAATAGTGAACAAGCCCAGGCCTAAGCATCCCCATTAAGATTCAATATACGGATTGCTATTTTTGGTTGATCATTCTTGAATTGATTAGATTGTGTCTTAAAATGCAAAGCGCATGTGTTATAAATGCTCTTATCAGGTTAACCTCTTAAATACGGCTGACTTCTATAGACGTCATAAATAATAAAGGCAGTTCCAATTTTTAATGGGATTTTCCATTGACAATGTATGTCAATGGGCCGCATTTAAGGGGTTAAGAGCCCCAGACAAATGCTCTAGAGGTTGTAATTTCAGTTTAGTAAACTGATCTTGACCTCTTTTAGACTCCTGTGTCATTAAAATTAGCATACACAGTGGAGGGGGTGTGGTTTTCCTTCAGATTCTCTCTAACTCCTGCCACTAGTACCTCTAGTTGTCATTCAATTCTGCATGTTTGAGGTCTCTTTTCTACTTTCATCTAAATCTTTCTTTATTTCTCCCAAAACGTTGTAAAATTCAGCTAAAGCTTGAGGCACTTCCATTAGGCCAGGAAGAAATATTTGTTGCCTTCACAAAACTGCCATATCACACAACATTAAATTAATTAATCTCCAGTAAAGGATATGGTTTCCCTGGGTTTGATGAAAGTGGCTTGACTATGTTAAGTGCGCTTCGTGGAGCAGTGTAGAGAGGACATATGCCAGCACCACCTGGATTGAATGTGAAATCTTGTATGCCATGGCTTCTCCCCTCGCCTTGTAAAAAAGAGACTAAATCCTTAACAACAAAGACAAAATATGTTTTCCTAAATGAAGATTAGTTAGCAGCCACAGTGGGTAGTTAAGGAATGGAAAGGTAAGTGAATGGTTTAAACACTCTCTTAACTCCTCCTGTCCCCATCACCTTAACTAGAATGTAAGGGGTACTACTATTCATCTATAGGTATTTGCAAGATGATTATGAACGTAGTCCAGCATATCTGCAGTGATGGGATCAAGTTAAGTTGCAGGGCAAGGCTGATGACTAAAATCTGAATGTCCTTTGTAGTAGAAAAGAATGTCCTTCTATCTTGATCCGATCATGTTGGTGCATTCTGCGATGTCTTTATTTGTTTGCAAGGTGCTAAACGTCTTAATAAAGCTTTTGTTATCCACAGCATCAACATGGATATGGATAGGCGCATTGCGGATCCAGACTACTTTGTGTCTGGGGACAATCTGGAAACCTGGACAGTGCGCTATCCACATGTAAGTTTAACAATTATCTAGGAGATTGCGTCATTTCTTTCCAGTTTCCACAATCTGTCAAAAGTAAAAAAAAAGAAAAATGTGTTGCTCATGGCATGCAAAGTAATTTCTGCTGAAGACTCACCTTGATGAGAGCTTAAGTTGGTATTGCTGAGCTATGTCTGGAGTCATATCTCCTATCTAGGAGTGGAAGGACTAGCAGTTGAGTTCCAGAATAGCAGAAAATTCTTTGGTCTTTAAGTAGCTTGCAAAGTCTTTGGTCTTGAAGTCATTGTTTGTGGACTTTGATCAAAACAGTTACCTTCTAGGCCACAGGTGACCAGTTGAGCTGTGACTGGATGCTTTTAGCTGTTGTGAAGACACAGTGCAACGATTTAGCAACCTCTTTTATATGCAGTGGGATGACAGTGGTGGCTGTGAGCCCATGCTGTCGTCCTCGGAATGCTGACCTTAAAAGGTTCCAGACTTCCCTTTTTACACGTTGGAGAGCGTGAGGCAATGTGAAAGCCTTTCTTGTACTTGGTCCTGACTGATCAGAGGGAGCAAAGTGGCAATGAGGGCGCCTGTGGTATTCATGTTTCCTTCTGGGTATATATTATTCTCTGATGCCTGCGACTGAGTAATGACCACCGATGGATATGTCTGTGTGTGCAAAAGTATAATACTATTCTCCCTTTCAGGACTGGAAGTTTGTTTGAATTCTTTAATCTGCTTGAATGTCAATAAACTGTTTTCTTCCTCCCAGACGTTCTCTGTAGTGGGGAGACCAACCCATTGAACTAGGTTTGGGACTTTTCTGCATCTTAGGATACATTACACTTCTCCTTACAAGAGACGTGAAAAACTGGATGAACTTACCAGTGTTAGGGTTACTTCAAATATATATTAACTTCAAAAGAGGGTCTTTTTAATACATTGAAAGGACCTGCTAATTTTGAACCCTAACTGACAGTTTAATGTTCATGCTATACAGCCATGCAATATCGCTGGGAACATACTTTAGACCTGCACGTCTTTTCTTATGATGATTCATGTGTAGTATATCTCAGGATATCTACAGATGTCTTTTGGGTAGTTCACACAAATGGTTCCATGAATAAATGTCAGAAATGAAAAAGTCTCATCTGACAAAAACTTTCCAGGAGAGACGCAGAAAGGCAATGAAAGTCATGGATCAGAATGTAAGGCATCCCAAAAAGATGCACAAGAAATGGCAGCAATGCACAGAAAAGAAAGGAAATATTAAAACTGAAATGCAAACTCAAGGGGAATAGATTTTCTATTCCAGCCTCCAGTTTGAGCACGTTGGGGAAAGAGTCAATTCGGTTTTTAACCCCGCTCTTTTTCCTTCAGAGCAGGTTCATCCCGGCAGCTTTTTAGTCAAAATGTAAAAGCGCAGCTTTCCTGCTGCCATACAAATTATGCACCTACTTTACTGTGGAATGGGGGGAAGAGAGAGAGAAAAGGGAGAGACAGAGAGAGAGAGAGAGAGAGAGAGAGAGAGAGAGAGAGAGAAAATACATATTATATGGCGGCGATAGCAGCTCTATAGATAAGGTGAGTTCGTCACTCCATAGGAAACCCAATTTTTGAAAGTCCTATAACTTTTAAACCGTAGATCGTGCCGAGCTGAAATTTGGCAAAAGTACTTAGAAGCCAACT
>JAWWEI010376749.1:0-16142 GCA_035583255.1 Pseudotriton ruber | reverse complement strand
GGACAGACATGTGGTCCCTATGCGTCTTTGTGGGGATGGAGGGGGAAGGCTGAGGCCTGATCCGAAATGGGAGGCAATACCCCGATCTGATGATCTGAAGGACCCACTGGTCCCATGTAATCTCCTCCCACCACTTCTCAAACCCCGACAGCTGATCCCCCACCGGGGTGGGACGAGAAAAGACAGGAGGAAGGTCAGGAAAAAGACTTCAAAGGAGGAGCAGACTCCTTAGAGCCATTCTTGCCACCCTGACCCTTATCCCAGCCTTTGCCGGGACCCTTGAAGGGCAGCGGAAGCTGCTTCTTGGGCTGTTGCTGTGTAACAGACTGAACATGTTTTGCTGGCCAAGGTTTCTTCACCGGGAAGGACTTCTGGCAGGTTCAGGATTGCGCCCAAGCTTCAGTGCCGTTGTGTGCGTGGCACTGAACATCTCCAAGGCCTCGTCTGCCTTTGCACCAAAGAGGTGCTCGCCGTCAAACGGTATGTCCAAAAGTTTGGACTAGACGTCCAGGGAGAAGAGGGATGACCGTATCCCTGCATGACGGCACATTATTATTATCATTATTTATTACGCGCCAAAGCCCTCAGGCACCAGGGCGCACAAAAAACAAAGGACAAGACAAACAAACAAGCAGATCAGATGAAAGGGGAAAAAAACAAGTTCACCAGATACATTCACTCAAATAAGTGAGTCTTAAGAAGTTTCTTAAAAATTCCCAAGGAGGGGGCTGCACGCACAGCCACTGGTAGGGCATTCCACAGGCGAGGGAACTGTGAGTCAAACATTCGTTGACCTCCCTTGCACAGGTTGACTCTAGGAATTACCAGTCTGATTTCCATGTTAGATCTCAGAGCTCTGGCGGCATGATATCTAACTACTCTGTCTTTGAGGTACTGAGGACCAGTCCCATCTAGGCATTTAAATCCGATAGTGAGAAGCCGGAATGGTATTTGGGACTCAACTGGGAGCCAGTGCAGTGCCCTTCTGGCTTCCGATACATGATCCTTCTGACCAAGACTGTGGATAATGCGTACAGCGGAATTCTGTATGACCTGCAGGCATTTCAGATTTTTACCACAAGTCTCAAATAAGATGGAACAGCAATAGTCCAACCTCGATCCCAAGATAGTCTGAGCTAAGAGAGCTGCATTTGGCAATGAGATGAAAGGTCTTATTAGGGCCAGCAGCTTAATGTAATAAATAGAGGACGTTATTTGACTAACATAGGCCCGCATACTTAGGTCAGCGTTGATTACAATTCCCAAAGTTTTTACCTTTCGAAGAACTGGAATGGAGCAACCAGCCAGGGAGAAGTGTTCGTATTCTTCTCCAAGTTTGCTTTGTCTAGCTGCAGTCCCTACAATAGTAGGCTCAGTTTTCGAATCATTGAGCACTAGTCCACTGCAGCGCATCCAGTCCTGAATTACCCTGTAGATGTAATCAACCTGTTTACTATCCTGTTGGTACACACCAGACAATGGTAACAGAATCTGGGTGTCGTCGGCGTAGTTCGTATTGATCACGCCGGGGTCATCCAACAGCTGGAAAAGAGGCTTTGTAAACAGGTTGTACAGAGTAGGGCTCAAGCAAGAGCCCTGGGGGACTCCACAGTCAAGGACAACAGGATCGGCCATAGCTTGATTGCTGTAAACTCGTGCCTTTCGTCCTTTTAAAAAGGAGAATAACCAATTAGCAGCCTGTGTGGAGAAAAGTGCGTGTGTTTTGAGTCTCTCCACCAGCAATTCGTGATCTAGAAGATCGAAAGTGGCAGAGAGATCAAGAAGCATCAGCAATGCTGTACCCCCTTGTCCATCACCTGAAGCATATTAGAAGTAAGATCGATCAATGCGGTTTCTGTGCCATGGCTCTTCCGGAAACCCGACTGTCTGATACCAAAGAGACCATTGGCCTCAAGAAACGGTTGAATTTGAAGATAAGCTATCCTGTCTATGATCTTTAAGAGAAATGGTAAATTAGTGATTGGCCTATAATTGGATGGCACAGAGGGGTCCAAAACGCACTTGAAGGGATATTCCTGGCTCTCTAACCGTCTGCGACACAGAAGAAAAGGAACTGACGCATGGGGCTCGAGCTGGTGCTTATATGGAAGTGCATGCACTCACTGACATCTGCGGCGCTGAAGGTCGACTGCATCCTCTCGACAACAATGCCGATGTCACTGCATCAGCCTCGAGCACCGTAGAGGGGGCTCAGAAAAAATCTTCACTCTCCCGGCTGGAACCACGTGGTGCACCTGGTTCATGATGAGAATGCTGGAAACCCACTATCCATTAGAATAGTATATTTTTGTTAAAGATTGGCTCCTGTCCATCTTTTAGGGTGTCTTACTTTTTTTGTTGGCTCTTAAAGGCTCTGAAATACCTTTTTCCTTAGTAGAGTCATCCCTCATCCCCACGGTGTCATGACCTCCGCTCTTGTGCTGCTGTCTTGACCCAAACTGACATGACACTTGACATGACACTTCCACTGACACTCACATTTCTGGTTTGTTCTCTCACACCCTCTCCTTACTCTTTTTGGCATGGTTAGTGTTTTACCAACACACGCTCTTATTTCTGGTGTTCCACACACACTCTTTCAGGTGCTCACACATGCTTCATTTCAAGTATTGATACACTCTTTATTTCTGGTGATCACATGCCTTGTTTCCTGTGCTTTTCCACGCCTGCCTGCAATGCATTTTCACCTTTAAGCTTGCCTCTGTAGTGCGCACGCTATGCGAGCTTGCGGTCAGTGCTTGGAACTCAGTGTTGCCTGGCGCTTGGGAGCAGTTGCTCCCTCGCTTTCGTCTTCTGTACTCACTGATGAAGGACGCTCACCTCTTAGCTCTCGACCCGTAGTTACGCAGGCCTTTGTGCCTATTCGTTTTGACGTCCTGCTGCTTAGTCCGACCCTGGGACCTCCGAGGGACTCCTGGAACCTCCGTTGCCGCGTCACTGAGGCAACGTCTCGCTTCCTGCAGGCAAGTCAGGCCCGCCCTTCGCTCTCTCTGGGGGCCGGTCTTTTACCCTGTCCATCTCCGCCCTACAGTCACGCCTTCTACAAAGACCTGCTTCCTTTCTACACGCCATCATCGGACACGTCACCAAAGGTCTAACTTCACCACTACTGTATCCTTGAGAGTGTGTGGGGCCCTGAATCCTCTTGCGAGGGGTGTTCTCAGAATTTACCTAGTCTGGGTGTGGCTGGGGATTACTGTGTTCTAGTTTGGGCTTGAGGTGTTTCACTAGAGAGAGCGGGCACCAGGAGAAGTAGTGGGCATGCTGCCTTATGGCTAGAGGTAGGAGGGGCGTGGGGGCTCTGCCATGTACGGCGAACAGAGGCATGTAGATTGCAGGCTAGGATTTAAAGATGGCAGCCCGGATTTTGTGATTTAACCTGGACGAGGTCTAGTGGCATAATGGAGAGGAGTGGTGGGACTGAGGTGGGCAAGACGGTTGTGATTGGTGTAGAGGACGAGAGGGGAGGGAGGAATGGGCAGAGGCGGGGTAGCACCTCTGTATATAGTTGAATTAGATAGAGCGTCTAGCCCTGGGCGTCCTGCCGACAAAGGACTGACAACTAAGGACAATGGCCATGAGACAATGGCTGTTAACGGCGGCTGTTTACGAAAGGCTGGTGAGGAAGCTACATTTTGATCCATTTAAGGCTGCTGGGGTAAGTGGGGGCTCCACACGTCGGACGACCGAATGGAAGAAGCAGCCTGGAGCCCCCGGGGTCGGCAGCACATTGCACCTACTCTATCCTCCTATTACCAGTTACATGTTTGTTGTATTGCATTGGGCTATCTTGGTCATAGGGTGTTCCCCATTTGAGTTAATAGTGTTTCCTACTCCCCATCTCAGTTAATGTGTTCCCCAGTCGATTTAACATTGTGCTTCCCATATTATGTTTCCCACTTACAATCAGACTTAATACAGTGTTTTCCACTCCCCATCTGAGTTAATGTGTTCCCCAGTTGAGTTAACATTGTGCTTCCATCTGAGTTAATATGTTCCCCAGTTGAGTTAATATTGTTTCCCACTCCCCAGTTAAGTTAATATTGTTTCCTACTCCCCCTCTGAGTTAATGTGTTCCCCATTCGAGTTAATATCGTGCTTCCCATATTGTGTTTCCCACTTACAAGCATACTTAATACAGTGTTTTCCACTCCCCATCTGAGTTTAATGTGTTCCCCAGTCGAGTAAAAATGGTGCTACCCATATTGTGTTCCCCACTTAAAATCAGACTTAATACAGTGTTTCCCACTCCCCATCTGAGTTAATGTGTTCCCCAGTCGAGTTAACATTGTGCTTCCACATGAGTTATTGTGTTCCCGAGTTGAGTTAATGTGTTTCCCAGTCAAGTTAACATTGTGCTTCCCATATTGGGTTCCCCACTTACAATCAGACTAAATACAGTGTTTTCTACTCCCCATCTGAGTTAATATTGTGTTTCCCACTCCCTATCTGGGTGAATGTGTTCCCCATTTGAGTTAATATTGTGCTTCCTATATTGTGTTTCCCAATTACAGTCAGACTTAGTACAGTGTTTTCCACTCCCCTTCGGATGTAATGTTGTGTTCCACACTCCCCACACTCCCCATCTGAGCTTATATGGTGTTCCCCACTTCCCAATCTGAGTTCACGCGGTGTTTCCCACCTCTCCGGCTGATTCATACAGTCCAGTAGGCCGTACAGGACCAGTGACCCACTTGCATCATCACCCATATGCACCGTAAACCCAACCCAACACATAGTAGCCATACGGTCACAAGACGAGATGGCACCTCTTATGACATATTACCTCTGCACACTATCCACATATCCGAGGGTTATTGTGTTGTCCGCGAGGCTCTCAGATCAATGCACACATAAAACCCACCAGATTCTCGGTGGGACTTTGGCTCCGGGGCCACGGAACGAAATCGGGCTGAACCTGTTCCCCATCAGCTCGTTGTGTGGCGGGATCACGGAACGAAATCGGGCTGAACCCGATCCCATTCAGCTCGTAGTGTTCTGATACCGCCTGGGTGGTGATTTAGTGCTATGAAAGAAACTCATAACATAACGTAACTACTCCTTAACCTTCCCAATCAGCTGTTAAAGCAACTTCAAGTCCGCTGCTCCCCAAGCATCTTTTCAATCCCAGCCCACCAGTAATTAAGTTGAGCAAAACAGTTAGTAGTTATTTTCCTTATCTAGTCACCTTGGGGCCACAGCCTTAGTTCTTACCTGCTCTCACTGTCTTTCAGATCCCTGTAGAAGACTCAAGCTCAGACCTGCTCCCCACGTCTTCCCACTGAGAACTGGCGGTGCTGGCCCATTTACCTTTGGTGAAGGGGCCGTAATCAGCCAAAGCCATCGGTCTTTGTCCTGCGAGTCTCGCTTCAGGTCAGTGATAGTCATTTGTTAACAGCAAGACGAAAGCACAAGACTTGCCCGACATGGATCACTCAGAACAGATCCAGGCTCTTCAAAGACAAATCTCTGAGCTCAGGGCTAAATTAATGGAGGCTAAAAAACAAAATTCAGAATTGTTGTTGAAGTTGGGCACTGATAGGCCCTCGGGTTCTGGAGAAGGAACCTCGGGTGATATTTATTTATTTAAATGGATTTACGTGCCACACACCCAAAGGCCTCAGGGCACACAGAGAAAGACAAACAAGACAGAACAGAACACAGAGAGTTAAAAAGCTGAGACAGAAGAAGCCAGCTAAGCCCTACTCAAACAAGAGAGTTTTTACAGAGCATTTAAAGGACAGGAGAGAGAGGATGGCCCTAGTTTCAAAAGGGAGGGCATTCCACAATCTGGGGCCCGCCACATCAAAGGTGGTCGCGCCGAAAGTCTGCAACTTGAACATGGGCTGCACCAGTTTATGTTCAACACCACTTCTGAGAGCACGAGTGGCGGTTGCAGGTGCCAAGTGCTGGGAGAGGTAGGGGGGAGCATTTCCAGACCTACACTTGTGTACAAGGGAAAGAATCTTATGCTCAATCCGGTGTTTATCCAGGAGCCAGTGCAGAGCACTGCGATGCTGTGTCACATGGTCATGCCGACCCATGAGTTTAACAGCTCTTACTGCCTTGTTCTGGATGACCTGGAGATCATGCAGATTACCCTTGGAAGTGCCCAGAAAAAGGCCATTACAATAGTCCAAACGGGAGAGCACCAAAGCTCTACCAAGATGGGCCATGTTCTCCTCTGATAGATATGGGCGGATCTGACGCAGGAGTTTGCACACATAGGCACAACTGGATTTAAGAAACCTCACATGTGCTTGCATGTTGAGGTTTGCATCGAAGTACACGCCAAACGTTTTAACCTTGGCGGCAACATCTATGGTGCACCCAGCAATGCAAAAATTCTGATACCGGGAAGGAGGTTTTTTAAGCCTCTGGGGTGAGCCAACAATGAGCAACTCAGTGTTAGTATCATTCAATGCCAAGGAGTTAGTCAGCAACCATTGATGCACAACTGAGTATATCCTATTTATATTGGCATTGTCATCTTCTTGGTTATTAGAAAGTTGAAGAACGATCTGAGTGTCATCTGCATAGTTGGTGTATGAAACGCCATAACTATCAAGCAGATCAAAAAGAGAGCGTGTGTATACATTGTCTCATGTTGGCGAGAGGCAGGACCCTTGAGGCACCCCACAGTCAAGCAAGACCGGAGTTGCCCAATGATCGCCTGCAAACACTCTGGCTTGTCGCTGCCCGAGAAAAGACTCAACCCACGACGCGGCTGCAGGTGAAAAGTGTACTGTGTCCACGAGCCCAGAGACCAAAATGTGATGGTCAACCAGATCAAAAACCGCCGAAAGATCCAACAGCATCAAAAGAGCAGGATGTCCCTTCTCTATAATGGAAGAGAGATTGGACTTAAGATCTAAAAGGGCAGTATCAGTACTGTCCTTTGACCGAAAGCCAGACGGGCGGAGGCCCAGCAGCCCCTGTGCTTCAAGAAAAACCTAAACCTGCAGGGAGGCAATGGAATCCAGGATTTTTAGGAGATATGGAACATTCGTGATAGGGCGATAGTTTCCAGCTATGGCTGGATCCAGGTTCTCCTTTTTCAAAAGGGGAGTGATCCCGGCAGACTTAAGCTGCTCCGGGACGCAAGAAGCTTTAAAGGAGGCATTAACAAATTTAACAATTAAGGGAGCAAGAGAGGCGATCCACTCCTTAATGACAGGCATGGGGCAAGAATCACCTTTACAAAAGGTTGGTTTCATGCGTTTGACTATGGCCGTAACCTCTTCCACCGAGACTGGGGAGAAGGAGAAATATGCAGCAGGTGCTGGAACAGCCACCTCATGTGCCAGGGCGGCCAAGGGTATGGGCTCAACAGCAACACAGGAGCCCTGTTTGGCCTTAATCTTAAGGCCATGGCCAGCTATCTTACCCATAAGAGCGTCCTGGATCTGTTGGCACCAAGCATCATCTTTAACAGTATTCCCCACAGCCATATTCTTGCCTTCAAGCTCTTTGGTAATTTTAAAAAGTTCCCTAGAGCTGAATTTGGCATTGGAGATCCTCTCATCAAAATCGTCTTTCTTTGATTTTAGAATGGCCAATTTGTACCTAGCGGCTGCACTCCTGTAGTTGGCTAGTGAGGAAGCATCCCTCAGCAGTCTCCAATGCCTCTCCACCGCTCTCTTTTCCCTCCGTAAGGAAAGCATGACTTCATTGAACCAAGACTTGTTCTTGACCTCTGACTTGACCTGCTTCAGCTTTTCAGGCACCAGCTGGTCTATGACAGAAGACACAATGTGCTCAAATTACTCAGCGAGGACCGAGGGGTCCTCAGCAACTGCTATGCAAGCAATGAGGGGGTCTGCCAAGGCAGCAAAAGCGACCGGCGTAGACTTTTTCAAGTCCTGGACACTCATACTAATACGAGTGTTAGAGTCAACACGCTCTAGTTTAGCAGGCAGCATGATCCGGAAGGAGATAACCCAGTGATCAGACCAAATACATTCGGACTGAACTAGGCAAGCAATGCCTACATTGTGGGAAAGCACCCAATCCAACGTCCGGCCCTCCTTATGAGTGGGACCAGTAACGAGTTGCGTGCAATTTACCGCCAACAGGGAGCTAAGAAGGGAAGCAGCTACATGATCTGCCGGATCACCAGCCCAATAATTAAAGTCCCCTAAAATAAGGAGTTTAGAGAAGGTTTGATGAGGTCCAAAGTAATAAGATAGAAAGAGCTCCTCAAACCATTGCATAGGAGGTGGGGGTCTATATAGAATAAGAATCCCTAGAGAAGTATTATGATCCACAGAGAGTTTCACGAAGAGTAGTTCACACCCTTCAATTGGCTGGACAGGTACTGCATGAAAACGTAGAGATTTCTTAAAGAGTAAGGCAACCCCTCCACCTATGGAGCCCGAACAGTCACATCTAAGCATGGAGGAGCCATACGGAGTGGCAAGGGCGGCTGCGTGACTGGCGCATTCATGCAGCCAGGTTTCGGTCACAGCTAGCAAGTCAAGATCTTCCTCGACAACAAAGTAAGCAAGTAAAGCTGCTTTGAGGCCCTGATTACTGGTGGTAGAGCGATCCAAGCTAAGAGCCAAAGGAGATATGCCTCCAATGCCCCACTTGTCCCCTGAGTTACCAATTACTCCGGTGCCCGCTATTCCACAACCTCAGCTGGATACCAAGTTAGCACCACCAGAAATATTTTTGGGGAATCCCATGCATTTTAAGAGGTTTAGAGCACTGTGTAAAAGTGCACTTCTTGGCTAAACCTGGCACCTTCGCTAGTGCGAGGGCTAAGACTTTGTTTATTATTCCCCACTTAGCAGGGCAGACTTTAGACTGGGCAACAAACCTGGTGGATCCTTTGCTTGATGATTTTGTAGCCTTCGGTAAAGAAACGGAACGCCTGTTTGGTAGGCGATTCGCAGTGCAGGCTAGGAACATTGAACTCTTGACCCTTAGGCAGTGGGATAAGTCAGTTTAAGCTTTTATTAACCAACTTCAGGTGCTCACTTCAGAGGTTTCCTGGCCTGGGTAAACCCAGTTTACTATCTTTCTTCATGGTCTTCATGGTCTTAGGGAAGAGGTTAAAGAAGCTTTGCTCAATGTTTACCCTACTCCTAGTGATTTACAAGGACTCATGGACTTGGCACTTCAGGTGGATCAATGTTTAGTTGATAAGAAGCTTGAGGAGGCTGGTTAGGAGAACATTCCCATTCCCATCATCCAAACCAGCCCCCAAAGGTTTTCCGATTCTCCGAAGTCCCCAGACCTTGGGTACAAACCAGTACCAGACACCTCCTCGCTAACTTCAACATTAAGGTCCAGTGAAGCCTCGTCCTCCAAGTCTTCGGTTAAGCCCATTGAATCCCCTCGTAAGTCTCCCGGTCCGCGACCTCCTCTCTCAGCTGAAGAAAAGGAGCATGGTAGGAGACTCGGGCTCTGTCTGTACTGCGACAGTCAGGGACATCTTTTGAGAGACTGCCCCTCCATTCGTCCAAAAGCCCTTTCTTGCCTCACTCCTCTCCCAACCTCTGAAGAGGGAAAAGAAATGGGCCAGGGGTGCGAGGAAGTCCTACCACTGGTCCCCATTTAGGAGACTTCCAACTCGACCCTGTTCCCTCGCCTTCACCTTATTCCCCTTCAGGCCACTTTATTATTTTACGCGCTTCCCTTCCTTCCATTTCAACCAACATTTATTTTGATTTGCTTCTTGATTCGGGAGCTCCTGGGTGCTATATGGACCAGGATTTCCAATGATAGTTTAATGTTCCAACGCAACCTCGCCCCAATGTGGAAAAGATCTTCTCCATAGATGGCTCGCCGCTCACTTCCGGGGCTCTTCCCACTCGTACTATGCCTCTTCTTCTGAGATTTAATCAATATGCTGAGAGGATTCAATTTGATTTAAGTCTCCAAGACATATCTTGGTTGTGGGTATGACCTGGCTGGAGTCCCACAATCCTGGAGTAGATTTGAGGAAAAAGGTTTTAACCTTTCACCAAGAATACTGCTTCCAATGTTTTGTCCTGGCCATGCAGACTTTAGCGACGCTTTCTCCGCAGGAACTCCAATCTGTCCCTTCTTGCTAGCGTCATTTAATTAAAGTCTTTAGTCCTACAGAGGCCGATGTTTTGTGCCTGCATTGCCCCTATGACTGTGTAATCAATCTGGTACCTAGGGAACCGATCCCACATGGTCGTATTTATTCCCTCAGTCCTCATGAGGAGCAGGTACTTCGGGAGTATATCAATGACAGTTTATAAAAGGGTTTATTCATCCTTTCAGGTCTCCTGCTGGGATGCCTATCTTTTTCATTGAGAAGAAATCAGGTGAGCTGTAGTCTTGCATTGACTATCGAGAATTAAACAAAATTACCATCAAGAATCAGTAGCGCCTTCCTCTAATCCCGGACCTCACTGATCAGGTGAGAGGCGCTCAGTGGTTCACCAAGTTGGACCTGCGGTGGGCATATAACCTGGTCAGGATTTGGGAGGGGGATGAGTGGAAAACTGCTTTCAAGACTAAGTTTAGGCATTATGAGTACTTAGTCATGCCATTCAGTCTCTGTAATGCTCCTGCCGCATTCCAATTTTTCATCACTGATATTCCTCGAGACTTGATAGGTGTTTTCCTGGCCGTGTACCTGGATCACATTTTAATTTATTCTTCATCTTTAATTGGAAGAACACCGGAGACATGTGACTGTAACTTTTGAACATCTCCTGGAACATAAGCTATACGCTAAGTTATATAAGTGCCAATTTCATGCACAAAGGGTCGAGTATTTAGGCTATATCCTACGCCCCGGTAGTGTCAAAATGGACGCCAGCAAGGTCTCTGCCATCTTGGGGTGGCCCAGACCCACTACTGTTAAAGGGACCAAAAACTGATTGGATTTGCTAACTTCTACTGGCGGGCACTTTATTCCTGAATTTTCATGTCTGGTAACACCTGTAACTCTACTGACTAAGAAAGATGTACAATTCCACTGGGGGACAGAGCAGTAAAGTGCCTTTGCAGCTCTCAAACAACAATTTTGTTCCGCTTCTATTTTGCTTTAACCAGATCCTGGCAAGCAGTTTGTCCTCGAAGCGATGCTTCTGATTCGGCCTTTGGGGCGGTACTCTCGCAACGAGATGCTGAGGGACGTTTACATCCTGTGGCTTTTCATTCTAAACATTTTTTTTAAATATATTTTTATTTAAGTTTTATACATCACAACAATGCATTGAAACCAACTCCATACAGAGAAACCTCCTTACCACCACACTTGAAAAATAAGTGCAAGCACTATCATACTCTACAGGAGTGAGTAAGGAAACCTCAAGTGATGAAATATCTGTCCATTGTCCACAACGCGGCTCCAGCTGCCGCAGAAATGAAACTCGTAGTGGAGACTCGCAATGTAAACACTAATTGAATGCTGTGGAGGGAAGAGAGGCAGGAAAAGAATGCAAAGCGACCCACCCCACCACCCAGACCCACACCGCAGACCCCAGGAAACAGTGAAATCAAGATGCCAACAACAAAAGACAAGGCATGAGTTTAGCAGAAGGGCAGTACAATAGTTGTACCGGAGGCAAGTGACACCTGCAGAGTAAACCATATATAAGAGGAACTCTGCAGGACTCACGGGGAAGGCAACAGCCCTCTCCAGGACAACTGTCCCACAGACTCCTGCCGGCGTAAGGGGGCCATCTGTGACCGCCTGATTAGAGTCTGGGACAGCAGGAAAAGAGTGTCCGAAGAGTCGGCACAGTTTCACCTTGGCTGAAGCCCACATCAAGTATTGCTGATCGCCTCCCCCAGGCTGGACCGCTGAATTATCACCTTCTGCTGAGTTAGGAACACAAGTAGACTCCTCCATAATGGCGGTCCGCCACCGCACCAACTCCCAAGCGAAATGCACACTCACTGTGAGGCAGGGAGTCATCCTTGCCGCCTCCGTAGCAGAAGTTGTCGGGTCGATTCCAGTTCAAACTAACCTTTAGAACTGGGTTCTCGACTGGGCAAGGCAGACGTTCTGTCTCGAATGCCTTGAGAAGCCTGATTATTCGTCCAAAATCTCTGAATCAATTTTTAACCTAAGAATATCCTTAATCAATCTGGGGTGACCCCTTCTCTCTGTGACCCTCTTAAAGACATCTCGCCTCAGGAATTACTACCGTTGCTTAACAATTCTGACCTCAGACTTGGTGAATATGGTTTTGCCTTTCACCAAGACCTTCTATTTGTTCCCCAAGCTGCCAGAAATCAAGTCCTGTCCTGGTGCCACGACTCAATGCTGGCGGGCCATCCCGGTGATTCCAAGACTGTTGAGTTACTTTCACGCTGGTTTTGGTGGCCTAGTCTCAAAGATGATTGCAAGAGATTTGTAGAAACCTGTGAGATTTTTGCCAGTGCTAAAGCTTTCCGAGGCAAACCAGCAAGGCCCCTCCAACCATTGCCAACCCCTAAGTCTCCTTGGGAAGTAATTACCATGGATTTCCTCTGTGATCTCCCACTATGTTATGTTATGTTATGTTAACTGGGGTTCTTTTATGGCACGTTCTGACCATGTATGCGGTATCGTTGTGGCACGAATCTGGGCGGGGTCTTCCCAGACTCGATTTTCGCTGGACGACACCCAGCCTATGGTTTTTATATTTTCATGTACTTTCCAACACCAGTTCTGGCCGGGCCACTCGTTCTGTACTTGACTAATATGACTACTTTTATATGTTATAGTATCTCGACCCTTGCAAATGGGACTGTTCAGTATGTGTTGTTGAAATTTCGGGTTCTAGGGTCCTAATTATATGTGCTCATGGAATCCACGGGGCCCAAAACAGAAATCTCTAATTCATCCATTTTATACTCTCTGTCTTTTTATATTTGGTAAATACTGACCATCTGTTCAGCAGATTATTATATGTTGTAAGATGCGAGATTTGTCTTTCCTCTCTGAGCTGCTTCCCTGTATTGTGTAGTTGTATATGTTCACAACCTCCTTTGGATAAATGGTGGTTGTTTATTAGGTGGGAAAAGCACTTACTATGTGTTCTTTCTTTATGCTATGTGGGTGTTGTTGTACGTATGCGTTGAGTAGTGACTGGGTTGCTTCACTTTCTTGTGTTTTAATCGTTATGTAGTTGAATGAGTAGTTAGTCATGGATAGTGATTTTGTGCCGCCTTTTGGGGAGTGGTTAACACCGCTGGTACAATACAACCACAATATGAACTCATATGTGGGTGGAAAACATTATGAACCTGCAGTACTCTGCTTGTGGTAGCACAACATGAGACCAGATAAGGATTAGCAAGGGGTGATGGAACACAACCTGAACTGGGCTGGGGAGTAATGGACCCCACATGCGCTCAGATGAAGGGTGGCAGTACACAATATGACTCATATGGGGGAGTGGTAAAACACACTTCAACTAACATAGGGAGTTATGTCTAGTGCAGGATTCCTGAATTTCCTATGCGGAATGAAAGTCCATTGATCGCTCTGAACAGTCTAGATTATGCAGTCCAAATAGGACTTGAGTAGTTGGACCATAACCCTTGTTCTATACGCCATATATACATTTCTATAAGGAATGGATCTAAACACATGAATTATTTGCCCAGTTATATGAGGAGTGGAATTCTGTGGGGAGAGGGGACTGAAGCACTTGGACCATAACCACTGTTCCATTCGCTACCTATACATTTCTATAAGGAGTGGAACTAATCACATGGATTATTTACTCAGTGCTATGGAGAAGGGACTTAGGCACTTTGACCATAACGACTGTACAATTCGTTACATATAAATTTCTATAAGGAGTGGCTCTGAACAGATGAATTGTTTACACAGTTCTATGGTATCTGATACGTCCTCCGCACTGGGGAGGGGGCTGCGGAGGACATGTGCAACACGTTCTCCGCAGTTAAGGAGTTAAGGAGAACTTGTCCGTAACTTACCCCATAAATATCATGATTACTGTGGAGAGAAGCATAGAAAACAAAGAAGAAACCCGAACCACACATTGTACCCTATAGAGAGCATGGCAGCCCTAATGAGCCCTTTTGTGCACACAGAGAATGCTGCCAGCCCTAGCCCCATGTTATTGGGGAATCGCCCGAAGCAAGGAATAATATAGAACTGCTATGGGGAGTGGAAACCCACACTGCATTGGACAGACCCGAACGTTATTTTACATGTATCTATGGGAGTCTGTCCTATATCCAATATAGGGACCTTATTACACAAGCTGATCTTTGCCCCCTATAAGGAGCAGTATTGCACATGTTGGTCAGGACAACATTATGGGGAGCTATGTTATACATATCTATGCGAACCTGTCTTACCCACACTATAAGGAAAGCATCACTACACAGCTGATCTGTACACCCCATGAGGAGCAGTATTACGTGTATTGGTCTGGGCACATATGAGGGGCTATGTTAAACTTACCTATGTGAAGCTGTCTTACACATAAATATAAGGACATTTGTATACCAGCTGGACTGTACAGCTGCAATCTAGCACACATAGTGTACATCAGCTATAAGGAGCATCATTATGCAAGCTGATCTGTACACCCTATGAGTATTACACATATTGGTCAGGGCACTTATGAGGAACCAAGTTACATATCTATGAGAAGCTGTCTTACACTCACTATAAGGTGCATCATTATGCAAGCTGGTTTGTACAGCTACACACTACACATACTGGCTACATGCACTGTAAAGGGACATCATTATACATGCCGGTCTGTACAACCTATGAGGAGCCATATCCCCAACTGATCTGTACACAGTATGAGGCGCAGTATTACAAAGCAGGTCTGTACACAATATAAGGAACAGTATTACTCTAGCTGGCATGCACATAAAATACGGTGCAGTAATACTATATCTATAAGGATCATTATTAGTACACCCGCTATAGGAACATCATTATGCAAGCTGGTCAGTATACCCCATGAGGACCGTAATATGAATATACTCAGGTGTGGAGAGTATAAACACATTACGAACTCAGATGGGGAGTGGATAAACAAAATGACCTCAGATGCGGATAGGAGTACACAAAGTATGGCCCATGAGAGACTTGCACCCCCCATGCCCACCGAAGCCATTTGCTACGGCCCCTCATATCGCCTCGAGGTAACAAATGAACAGTATTTTTTTAAAGCTCTTGAGTTTGATTGGCAGACACTAAAAATAGGTTTTGTTTTTAGTGAGAATGCTTAAGATGAATGACTTTCTTCTGTAATATTGCTGATTTCGCACGTTGCAATACTTGTTTTTCCTGAAACTTGTATTCCATTGCTGCAGCCCTTGGTCAAACCCATATCGTCTAATTCGCCCCCCCCTACAAATGGTCTATAGCATGGGAGGGGGTCACACATCTATGCCTCCATTGGCCGTCATACCTCTGTGCCTCTGGTGAGCTGTATGCCTGTGTGTTTATGGTGGGGGTCATACTGTACCTATATTGGGTGGTCATACCAGTTTACTTATAGTGGGTATCATACCTCTGGGCCATGTGTCTTAAGTTGGGGAGTGATGTCTTTGTACCTATAGGGGGATCATACCCCTTTTTCTGTTGCAGGGAGGTAAGTTATACCTATATGACTATAATGGACATCATACTAACGCGTCAAGGGTAGGCATCTGGTAATAGGTTCTGGACTGACAGAGCTGACTTTTTCAGCACTGTTAATTGTCAGGGGTCTACAGTCAGGGTCAAAGGCAGAGGTCAAGTAAGTGAGAATTACTACTTTGCATTGCCTGGTCTGTTCTGTACTCAGCCTTTCTTAGATGGGTGGGTTGTAAGTTCCTGTTGGGGATCATAGTATCAGTAGAATGTTACAAATAGCCATGACAGTCATCCAATCCTAATCTACTGTTAGTTCATAGCGCCCAGATACTGGTAAGATTATAATGTATATGGTTATGTTGTATTTAAGTATCTGGTAAATTCCTTGTTCTGACTGTATTAGCCTGAATAATGTATTTTTGACACCCTGTAGTTCAAACTTAGCCCATTACACTATGTGTGTGGGACTAAAATGAATTTCAGTGTGGCAATGTTACCACTCTCCAACGTACAAATATTTATGTTACTGAAGTACATGTATCAATTGTTATTCCACTACGAGGTTGATATGTGA
>JAWWEI010365665.1:0-16325 GCA_035583255.1 Pseudotriton ruber | reverse complement strand
TTTGCAAAGGCGGCAAAAAGAAACACGTCTGACGTGTCCACGCACGGCCTCTGCGTGCACAGCCGTGAAAGTGGAAAGAAAGAAAATACTGCAAAGTTTAATTGTTGTACCTGCAGAAAGAATTGCTAAATATTACCATCAGTACGATGGACAGCGCGAGAAAAACGATAATCTTTCAGATCAGCACTTGGATAGCGAAAATAACGAAAGAATCAGGGTTCATTTGCAGGTCATAGCGTTTTTGTCAAAGTTTGACGAGCCGTTCGTTTTTTTCTGCCGCAGCATGCGTTTTTACCAGCCACCAACTCGTGATTGGAGTTTTTTAGGCTCCGCCCAACTCGCGGGCACCTTCCAGCCGCTGTCGGATGTTTTTTCCTTGGAAAAACCGCCGAGTCGTGATCTCTGCTACTGCCTTGTCCCCGCTCCAGACTCAGGGAAGAAACTAAACTAAGGGAGTCACCTAACAAAATTGTATACAATTTAAAAAGAAAGTATATACAAATACACAATTATGGAAAGTGACAATTTGGTAGAAGATGGCTGGGAGAGTGGTATAAAACAGTATAAAAGATTCAGGAAAAACAAAAATCGGGAACACAAGTATTCCAAGTTGCGCAAAATGGGTAATTAACTAGTTACTTGGTTCTGATGGATAGTAACAGGTTCCCAGGGTCTACCGCAGGAATACTTGCTGGGTGCTCCTAGAGCCCAAAGATGGGCTCAGAAAGAGCTGAAGCAAAGGGCAGGGATGCTGCAGCTCTGGCAACGGGTTCCTCCAAGATATCTGTTAAGACATTTGTAGTCTTCTCTGGGGCAGGGAGTTCGATCCCCAGAGTCTGAGTGGCCTCCTGCAAAACATGCCAGTACCCTGTTCGGGGTAAAAAGCAGGGTTTTGGCCCACCAGATCACTGTCCGGTGACGTGTCCAGGCCACTGGCATAATAGAGGCCTTGGTGGATGCAGTTGACAGGGCCCCGAAGATGGGTCTCATCATCCATCACCTCCCCTCTCTCATCATCTGAGTCCATGGTTACCCCTGGGGTGACCCTGGGCTCAGACAGCCCCTCCACATAGCCTGACCCCGCAGAACGTAAGGCAAAAGAAGGGGTGACGCCCGAAGGCCTCTACTAAGACTCCCAGCAGGAAACCCTGGCCACCCTGAAGGCGCAAAGGAGACCTCTGGGCTCACCTCAGCCACCTGACAGAACAACAGCCCCTAGGAGTAAGGCTTGATGATGGTCCCACTGCACCTGCAGTACCAGGGCAGGGGTCCTTAGACTGACCCAAGGCCACAACAGCCGGCGTCCAGGAAGAGGGAACTGACGTTGTGGCAGTAACTACCAGGGCCGAAGCACCCGGGCCCACCACCGGCGCCGAGGGAGGAAAGCGATCCATGAGCATGCGTAGGACATCCCAGTCTTCGGAGAGAATCTGCTGCATGGATGCCTGAGGAGCAACATCCATGACAAGGGGTCGAGGAACCAACCCCTTTGGGGCAGATCGAGGGACTGGACGTCGCTTCTCCTCCAAAGGCGTCATGGAGCAACGCCACGGAGAGCCTGTGCTCTCTGGACCTCGCGCACGATGAAAGGGGTCGAGCCTCAGGCTCATCATCTGACTCCTGGGGATTGCACCGCACAGACGACACCGATGGGGACCTCCGAGGAGAACCCCGTGGTGAACGCCTGGGTGCCAGCTCCGTGTGAGAGTGCTGACACGGCTCTCCCGCCTGGCCTGCGACATCGCTCAATTCAGTGGAACGAGGGGTCGACGCTGCTCGACTCGAAGGAGTCGAGCCCTTACCTCCACGCTTAGTCGGACGCCCTCTCTGCAGCTTCAGAGGCCGCTCCCTGAGGGTCTTGGGCCACATATGCTGGCACGACCTACAGTTGTCAACATTGATCTCGGCACAGAGGCACAGACGATGCGGATCAGTGACCGACATCGTGCTGGAGCACTTGCGGCAAAGCTTGAAGCCGTGGGCTGGAGAATCCATCTTCTGAGGAAAATAAAACTTGAAACTTGCACGCCGATCTGCACTGGTCGAGGGGGTGCTGGCGGCTCCTGCGGGTGGGGGCACGAAAGCAGTAAACTTCTGCTAGCACCCACCCCCAGCGGGCATCAATCTGCGCTGCGGACGGGGGCACTGGTGGCTCCTGGGGGAGGGGGCGCAAAGCAGGAAACTTCTGCTAGCACCCCCCCCTTCTAGAGGGGTAGCTCATGGAAGTGAGTGACCCCTCCAGAAGGGGTCGCTCACTTTAGCACCTAATCGAAACCTGGACAACAGCACCTGACTTTGTTTGGGCATGGGGAGCGACAGATACAATGGCAAAGATGCCAGCTGGAATGGTAGAAAACTTTTAACAGACTGTAGTTCAAATAAGTCATGTTCCCAAACATCCAAAGCCAATTTTCTGATAGAATCAATCCACTTAGAGATGGCCGATTTGGGCCAAACCTTTGATAACAAATCCGCAGGATCCAAACCAATGGGTATAAGGGCGGCTTTCACAGCCCTAGCCCATGGAGAAAGGTTACCCGACATCAAAAATGCTCTCCCAGCCAGCTGCCTTGATAGCTCCATTAGATCCCTTTTGATCAACTTTAAAAAATATTTAATTGGCACCAGATGGATTATAACAGATACAGGCATCAGGCAAAGCTCTAAATATGGGAGCGCATTAGCCACCAACTGTGCAATCCCACTAATCGTTTTAAAAACTTTCTTTCAGCTGCTGCAATGATCTCAATGTTGGCATATCCCCAAATTTCAGCATAGTACATGACAGACTAATATGATCTGGCCTTAAAAACTGAAATCTGCAGAGCGACCATACTCTCAGGGAAGCGATTGCCGAGCCAAAGGATAGCCCAATTGGCTCTATTGAAATTCGCAAGAACTTTGTACACCATTTTCCCCCAATCAAGATTGAAGCTTAAGGTACACCCTAAAAAATCAAAAGCGTCAACTAGGTCAAACAATGACAATCACAAAAAAATCTGGGTGGTTTAGTTACAATCCTGAACTTACGACATATCACTACTTTTGTCTTCCCATAGTTAATTTTTAATTTCTGCCTGCCCATTAAGTCAGAAAACACATCCAGCACTCTTTGTAGGGACGCTGGCGTTTTAGCCAGAAGAGTGGTATTGTCAGCATATAATAGTATTCCAATCTTTAAACCAAAATACATTGAAGAATCCAGGCCAAGTGTATTAATGGTGGTTGCTATGTCATTGATGTATAAGTTAAAAAGCAGGGGTGCCAATGGGCACCCCTGCCTATAGAAAACCTTTATGTAAGGCCACCATTATGGTTACATCTAACCTAGCTCCCACAAAGTTGGCCAGTCCATGGAGTCAAAGGCCGTACTGAGATCCAAAAAGGTACACTACAGTCTCTGACTACGTGAGAGCTCGGCCGAGATAATGGCCACCAGCAGAGGTGTACCTGGTGTTAGTGGCGCCCGGGGCAAACACTTCCATGAGCGACCCCTCCAGAAGGGGGGGTGCTAGCAGAAGTTTCCTGCTTTGCGCCCCCTGCCCCAGGAGCCACCAGTGCCCCCGTCCGCAGTGCAGATTGACGCCCGCTGGGGGTGGGTGCAAGCAGAAGTTTACTGCTTTCGTGTCCCCACCCGCAGGAGCCGCCAGTACCCCCTCAACCAGTGCAGTTTGGCGTGCACTCTACCATGCATATTCAGCTGCGGAATCCCCCAACTGGGAACTATTTGAGAGTATATTTCAATTCTCATTTGACTGTTTTCCAGTCACTGTCTGGCAGCTTGTGTATGGGCCTTCTGACTGTATCTAGCTTGCTGGCTGACTGGCTTGACACAGGGGATATTTTTCAGGGTTATTTGAAGTCCTATAAAAAAATATTACAAGTTGTCTTTCAAGTGATCGCACTGACCAATAGACTACAATCTTGAAACTAATGGGTTAGAGAAAGACGAGCTTGAACAGGTGTAGCAGGACATGTAAAATGCACGAGAGAAAACAAACGTAATCAATGGCGTGCATGTGAGATACAGTAAGTCAAGGAGAAACCGGATACCAAGTAACGTAAATATTGGCGTTTGTGTCAATGCTGCCACACTGCTTGCAGGAGTTTCATTTTCAAACAGGGCTAACTGGTTAGGTTCTGGCGCCATCTAGTGGAAGCAGAAAGCAGCAGTATGCGCAATTTACAATATTTGCTGCGTTGCACCCACTGCACGTCTCTCTATTTTCCCATATTTTTCACCTATGAGGTTTGAAAATGTACAACGAAAAAAACACATTACAAAACAGTGACCCAAAAAAACCCATACAAATAAAACGGCAACTGCCTTGGGAAGGAGCGGATTTGGAAACTATCCTTGGGTATGAATGCGTGGGCTGCAATTCGGCAATGCAAACCGGGACCCCGGACAGAGCCACTTATTCTTTCGTCTGAAAAGAGTTGTTTACTGAGAGAAGCAAGCAATAGTAATGCCAACCCCTTTCTGGCGACACACTTGAACACAAGGCACGTACCTTACTCCCGCACACCTGATGTACATACAGTTCAGCAGCATCACAAGCTACCCACCACCATCGCGGCCATCAGCAGCTGACACATGCACCCATTTCCTCCCACCTCGGTTACTGCTCTATGACTGGCTTTCACGGCATGAGCATGTGTGATTACTCGAGTCATCTCATTTAAATATTTTACCATGTTGGCATACAGGATAGTTTCAGACTATTTCTCAAGTCAGATTACTTTAGTCTGGTTCCAGGAAGATCATCCATTTTTACTTTGGATCTCGATTCGCAGCCACGGCCAAAAATTAATTAATCTAGCCTATTAGTGTGAATAAGAAGTGTGGCAGCTGAAATGCCAATGGGGGTCTGTCTGCCCACTGCACAGTATTGTTAGTCATTCTAACTCCACTGATAACATTGTGCGGTATGAGCTGGCATCGACTAACTATAGTAGTGTAGGGGGCGCCCGCGTGTCAAACTCATTTTGACATGTGGGCACGCTTGTTCTATTTTTACGCCCCGCCCCTTTTATCCCCATCAGGAATGCGTGGATTTTCATAGTGACATCACATGTGAATGGTATGTATGGAATTTTATAGTAATGCAGCTGCAATATCAAAATGTCTATTATTTAACCATCTGTGTGTTTTAGGCTGCAGCAGAGTTAGCAGTGTTTATTTGTAGCATAATGTGTAGCAGGTAATATGCTATGCCTGTGCGTGCATGCGCATGCAAGTGTTTTGGTTCATGTTGGTTTTCAGCAGCACCAATTTGTGGTTTTAGCTGAAATAAGGGTTGTTTGTGGGATACAAGCAATAGGCATTAAGCACTGGATATAAATTGTGCTGGGCACAGGGCAGGTTATGTAGAGAAGAGTTTTTTTACATGGGAAATGTTTTGTTTCAAGTTCTACAAAACAGTTCCTAAGTGGGTGTGCAAGCCCATTTCATTATTACTAAAAATAATATGGATTTTAAACAGTGGGGCTGAGTGTGGAGGGCTGTTAGTGGGATACAAGCAATTGCCATTAAGCACATGATAAAATTCTGACTTTTCAAGTTCTAACATGGGCACAGGGGAGGTTATGTAGAGAAGAGTTTTTACATGGGAAATGTTCCATTTCAAGTTCTACATTTTATTAAACAGTTCCTAAGTGGGAGTGCAAGCAAATTTCATTATTACTAAAATAGTATGTGTTTAAACAATGTGGTTGGGTGTGGTATAGTTTTTTTCCATACCCTATGACCATGACTGCAATTTATTGTTAAGCTATATGTAATACCATTTCACAGGGACAGGCAAGGGGCTGGGGTCACCAGCCCTTCCCAGGCAAAGCAGGCAAGCATCATAGTGTGAAAACAATCAATTTTTAATTGCCATGCTGTCTTGTCAACAAGGAGCATGAGCAACACCCAGGCAAGGCCACCCACTGGGCGAACAAATAGGGCTTTAATTGGGGTCAATATTGCTGCTACAAGTGTCTCTCAGGCTAGTCACCCGCTGTGAAAGTAAACCGCTTTTAATTGGCACATATGTGCAAACAGGTCCCACTGGGATCTGAGCTAAAGTGGGGTTCCCTAGGGATGCATGAAAAGATTATTTTTTTCCAAAGTACAGCTCATGGGAGAAAATGAGTACACATGAAATATTTCATGACACCAGCAGATGGAGCGTGAGAAAAGGCCCAGCATATATGCCAATCCAAGCCAACTACACACACTCATCACCACTTCATATCTGACAGTGCAAACTGGACAGGGGCTCTGTGCTGGATAACCTGCTGTTCTGGGGGATTCGTTTGGCAGTTTTTAGGAGCTGAAAGTCAGAGTGTTGGAGATTCACTGGAGGATATCAATTGGTTGCTGGGAAGGATCTGTGGACCCTCGCTGTTGAAGCACCGGAGCCAGGTGTTATTTCCACCCCCACACCAGGATCCTGCAGCAGCCGCAGATAGCAAACCCAAAGCATCATTCTGGTGAGCTAATTGACTTTTTTTTGTGTGGCTAATGTGTTTTTGGTTAGGGCAGTGATGTTGAGCTCTTATTTATTATTTATTTCATTATCAAACGTTTTATGTAGCTGGAGATAGATGCGAAAGTTCGGTTTTTTATTATATTATTATTGGGGCAGCATTTGTGGGGTTTGTAGGTATTTGATGTTGTGATAGGGTCTGGCACTGTTTTAAAATGTTCAAAAAGCGCAAGAAAAATGTGCAAATTTATTTTATATGTTTTTTTCTACAGCTATATTTTGAGCCCCAAAGAGTGAACTGTGGGGCCATTGATGTTGGTGAATTATTATGCCCAGGGGTAATTTCTTTTATGTTGTTCCAAGTCCTGACACTAGGGGGTATCAATTCCCCAGTGTAATGTGTTTAAGATCTATGCAAGCAGTTTATGCAGTGTTTCTCACTAAATTCAGCACTAGAAAGTACTATTCACATCAAGCAGTGCTTGTAAAGCAAAGACTTTTTTTCCCCCTGTGAAATTTATACTGATGTTTCTATGTTTTTTCCAACAGGACAGTGCCACTCTGTAAGTAGCACGTGTACTGTTTTCTGACTTAAGTTTTACCTGATTGAAGATAAGGTGCAGATGCACACTGCTCTGTCTAATTTAGGTGGAGTGTAATGTTTGCAAATTACCATGCACTGTTTCCCACTATTCTGTCACTAGGAGGTGCTATGTGAAGTGACACGTAAGCTCTTTAAGTGCTTCGTGGAGTATTTTGTGGATTGGCTCCATAGTGTTATGATCCGCTGCACATTTATGCGTCAGATATGTGGAGCTCTGTTATTGCCGTTAATTATCAAATGATCTGTTAATTGCCATGACAAAACCTCAGAGGGCTATTTTCTGTTAATTTATTACAGCAATATCAAAGATCTAGGAGACACAGCGATAAAGCTAAACCCCGTAATTATAAGGTCAGGACCAGTCCACAGTTAAATACTATTATAATGTTTTTCTAATCAGAGTACTGTTAAAAAAACAAAATGACAAGTCGTTTATGCATAGTTGGTAACCGAGGCCTGTTGCTGTGTTTTCTGTCTCTCTAGGGCCTGAAACGTTTACAGCAAAATTGGTATCAGAAACAACCTCGTAAGGATAGTGGACAGGTATACGCTGTCATATACCTATACAGGTAAATAAGGGCTTCATTATATACAAGTGATAATCACGTCTTATTATAGTTTTTTTCTGTTCCCATCTCTCGTGACCACCACAGCCCCTCTCTTCGCAAGCCCCTACCCACACTCCGCCACAGCCAGCGACAGTAGTTGAAAAAGTTTCCTTAGCAAAAAACCCTGCCACTATAAAAATGAAATGTTAGATCCGTTATGCTTTGTTTTTCTAATTATGTGTCTTGTGGTTCTGTTCATAGTGCGCAAGGACTTGTAATGCTGATACTATGGATCAAGACGCAGAGTCTGGGTATAAAAGCTGATCAACACAGGTGAATTAATGTTTGATTCATTACAGTGCAGATTTATTTTTTATAAAAATGAAACGGATAGTGTTTAGCTCTCTCGCCCGCCCACTGTCCGTGTTCTCTCCAACCACCATGCTCGCACTGTCTCGCACTGTCCCTAGCAATACCCTTGCAACTGAAAAAATTAAATAGGGTTCAATATACTGCATGTATAATTCTGTGTCTAGCTGTGTTATGTATTTATATTATAAATGTTTTTTCTTGTAACAATTTGTGAGAGAGACACGATTGGCGACCTGTCCAGCCAGGGCTTAGAGAGGGTGATAGCACCTCCAGAAGATTAGCATTACATGCAAAATATGGTTTGTTAGATTTGTTCTTTAACGTTTACACATTGATACAGTTGTTGCTCTTATGTGCTGTGAAAGCTGTGTTCTACCCATTCTGTAATGCACCAAATTAAAAGTGTGCTTACTAATTGCTATCCATCGGACTCCTCTTTGGGTTGCTGGAATTGGAGGCACCGTCTGCTACTCTGAACACAGGAGGCGATCCGTCTGAAGGTGTACCCCATCCCTTTTGAAGCACAGCCGTGCGGCGCAAGCACCAGCTATTTCAAGCGACAGTGATTGTTATTTGAAGGTGAGAGTAATGCATAACCGCTGCAAACGTTAATGTGTTTTTAAAATAATCTGTAACTATATGTCACTACCTCTATCCCCTAACAAAAACAAAAAAACAGAGAGAGAGAGGTCAGATTCTGAAATATTGTTATTTTTTATACTGACGGTTTAGAACCTTGTGATGGAGCAAGGCCAGAACCCCGCAGGAGCCCAGCAGAAGCCATGACCACGACTTTCGTTGAAGAAGCGGCCAGTGGAAAAAATTCAGGTGAGTCATTTACAGGGTTTTGGTGACCAGTGAAATTTAAAAGGTGGGGGTCACTAGCTAGAGCTTAGCTCTACATGTTGGGTAATTTAGGAATGTTAGGATGTTTACTGTCCGGTCTCACAGCCTGTATCTTATTCATAGGCTGTCAAACCCTTAATGGGAGTAGCCAATGCAGCAACAATATCCACAACGCTGATGCGTGGAGTGTTTGCGGATTTCACAAACCAGTCTAATGGGACCTCTGAGGGATCTTTGACAGTGTCACAGGCAGGAATTGTTACAGGCAGCTGTGCAGTTAATAATAATAATGTATTTAATACTGATGTTTCTCAGGGGTACAGGGCCACATTTGATTTGTGTATTGTTACAGCCGGTGCTAATGTTGCAAGTGTGCAATGTGATGTATTTGACACAGTTGAAAATACAGCTCCGTAGAAGACTAGTGTAAGCACAAAAAGGATAGGTAAAGTCAGACACTCCTACACAGTGGAGGATCTACCTAACCAGGCCTCTGCACCGGTACCCCATAAAAAAAAATCTATAACCAATGCTAAAAACCCTGCAACTAGTCTTCTAACAGCACCCCCTAATGTCACTGGTATTGTACAACCCACTGTTAACCCTTCTCAAATACACGCAGCCAGTGTTAATACAGCACCGTGGCTGGCTGATTATGAGGACATGTCAGCCCCTGAAGATGAAGGGCCCATATTTCCTTACAATATAAAAACAGACCCCCCTGTAAATCTCTTCACACCCCTAGACATTGCTGCGGCCTGTGTAAATAAAAAGACCCAAACTCCAACACAACTACCTAAAAGTGTTGTAATACCCAATACATGTCCTCCCCCAAATGTTGAGATAATTAGTGGGAGTGTAATGCCGGACTTTGGCAGTCTTACTGATGCTGAATTAGTGGGTTGGTATGACAAAATACACGAAATATATGATTGGTCATTTGAGGATGAGGATATCTTGCATAAAATCTTTACTCAAACCCTTATTACAACAGCCCCTGATCTAATGTACATTACGGCTAATGACCCTATTGTTAGAGCTGGGTGGGCCTGACATTTTGCAACACGAGCCGAGCCCGAGCCGAGCCAGGCATGGGCTCTGAGAGCCCGAGCCCAATCACGAGCCGAGCCCAGGCACACAACATTGTATAAATGCAGTGCATTTATACATTGTTGTGCGAGAAAGTAGAGCGCTTTTGTATGTATATAGTGCATTTATACATTATAGTGCTACAATGTAGAGTAACCATGTATAAATGCACTGCATTTATACAATTTCACTCAAGGCTACATTATGCAGAGCATTCACTGTGCCCTGCATATCTGAGCCCCTGGGCTCGAGCTGGGCTCTTAGAGTTAAATTCCTGGCGAGCCGAGCCCGAGGTTGGGCTCGAGCCCAGCTCGAGCCCTCCAGGACTCCCCCAGCTCTACCTATTGTTCAAAACAACCCTGTAGCAGGTCCATCAGAACATGTTCCAACTATCTTTAACGATTCTATCCCAGACACAGAGCAGCCTCAAAACACACCAGCCATAAGCTAGCAACCAGTTAATGACCCACCCATATAAAATAATGATACCTCCCCATACAACGACCAAGCCCCCAGCAACCCTGATGCCGCTCAAATAGTCATTGGTGACCCTGGGACATATAGCGCAAACCCCCAAAAAGCACCCATAGAGGTAACATAACATCCGCCCCCTACAGACACTGCACTGCTAATCGCCGGTGGCTCTCTTATAGATGCTGAGCGTGAGCCTGAACCCCTAGATGCCAGCTATGATCTAGGCGACAATGCACAGGGCAGCAGCACACAGGATCTTGCCCGTGATAGAGGGTACTGGCCTAACAACCCCACCCAGTCTGGTGTGATCTATCTCAGTAGCGATGATGAGGAGACAGACAGTTACAGCCGTCACGGGTAGCAGGACGTCAGTTATTAAAACAACTGCCAGCCTCGGGGCACTGTTGGGTATAATATTGGGTGCCCCACAAACCCCCGCTGGTGATCACAAGTGTAGAGCCCTCTGCGGACTCTGACCCGCTAATGACCAATGTCACAAAGGCAGCAGATAGCATGACCCTTACGGATAGCGGCTTGATAGAGAACCCTAATGTTGAGGTGGATGTCGAAATAAGTGCTGCAACACAAGTGCCTAGTAGTCCTATAGCAGATGTCGTTACAATGCTGAGTGTGCCATCAGTGACAAATACAGGTACAGGGTCCTGTACAAACTTCCCCATGGGCGGCAAAGGTGTGAAACCAACCCCTACCGACCAGATTAACTTTTTTCCTTGTTTTAAACCCCCTGCAAAATCACCTGTGCCACCTCCCAAGAAGTTTACAACTGCCAAGGCAGCCAAAGAACCACACTCCCAAAAGCCTAGAAAGTGCAAAAGCAAAAGCTGCACAAATCTAGGAATAGATACAAAGAAACAAATTGTTGGCTAGCATAGATGAGCTGCGGCAGCACTGCAGCGCTCTGTCGGTAGAATCAAACAACGAGGATACTTTTGAACATTTGAGGGCCATTGTTGAATATATGATGATGAAGGAACAGGAATTTACAGTGGCTCAGCGAACTGTGAGGGGCAGATCACGGATCTGTAGGCAGCACTCCGTAACCCCCGTGTTTGAGGGTACTACCGCCCAGCCACCCATTGTGGAGTATACCCCATTTCCATTAATATAAAATATCACAGGTTTCCGGTCAACATAGTTGTTGATGGCGAACAGCCCAAAACCAGCGGCACATCCGCTAGTATCGCAGGGGCATCAGGCAGTCAACAGGTCGCTTGACTAGAAGTCGATAACACAGAGCAACCCCTAAACGCAGGAGACACAGATCCCAGCATGGTTACGGTATTACCGGGCCTGAAGATGTTCAAACAGCCAATATAGACCGAGCTGTAAAATGGAAAAGACAGACGGAATCATAAGCAGCTTTTTACACTCCTAGAGAAGGCACATCTGATTATAAAGAAAAGGAGGCTAGTCTCTGTTGATGATAATGAGCAGTCTGAAAGCCCCGAAACTTCTAGGCCCCCCGAGTTCACCCGTGTTTGATGGTAACAACCCCCAACCGTATTTGAAAAGTATTTGCACATACAAGCGGTTTGTTGAAAAGTATGACACTCACAAATTCTACGAGGAGTTCCGATTTATCAACCTAGACAGCCTGCAGTCTATGGTCCATGGTGTGACGGTGGTAACTGAAGCTGTTCAGAGACTGATAAACCCTATCTTGGAAACCACGGACCCCGGTGATTTTGTACAGATACGGATGGACGGTGCCACCCTAAACAGACCTTTATTCACAAGGCGGTCTGCCCACGACGTCTTCTGTGTGCACCGGTTTCTTGAAAATGTCTGCAGATTACTTCAAAGTAAGGCTGAAATTGTAGGGTGCACTCCATTAAAAATAATCAGCTTAGTTGTGCGGCCATTGTCCAGAGGACATTACAAACTCCTCAGAAAGATTCTCAGCAGTCACATCATCACTTATAAAAGGCAATGACTGAGGAACTACAACTAGAGTAACATCAATGTATGTCTGGCAGCGAGCCTCCATGGTTTACTACAACCCCTCCTTACAGATGCCGAAGTATTACAGAAGGCTGTAGAAATGCACAGAGCTTTAGGCCTCCCTGTCGATCAATCGGTCGCTATTAACCAGGTACACCTGTTTGAAAACTACCTAAACATACCAATCAAAATCATGACTTATAACAAAGGCGGTTGGTGCTTCTACCCACAAACCAGCAAACCCGATAAAAGAATGTTGTATGTTCTAGCTCACGACGATCATTATTACGGTGTAACTAATCTAAAGGGTTTGCTCGGTAGTTCCCACATCTGTAACCATTGTCACGGCACTTATAATGACATAAACAAACATTGCTTCCGTTACCACTGCCCCTTCTGTCTGAGGGACATGCGTGAGCGGGTGAAAGAACCACCGAGTAAATGCAACCATTGCAACTAATTCGGCCATTCAAAATTGTGTCTAGAAGCTCATAAGGCAAAAGCCGCCCTGGGTCATGTCAAATGCGAACCTTACAAACAATGTAGCGAGTGTAGACGTCCGACCTGCAAAGCTATACAATGCAAAGGGCTCATTTGCAGTGTGTGTCATGCGAAAATAATCAACCGTGACATGCACATGTGTTTCATGACGCATGGGAAAGCCCCTGGGTGTAGTAACTGTTGCATCGTATACGACATTGAGGCTAAGTGTTGGGAATTCACCGGTAATGATTGCGTAGCCAATTTTGTCAGAGAGATCATAACAGTCAGATGTAAAGGGTACACATTCCTGGCCCATAACGCCCGCGGTTATGTCTCACATTTTATTCTCAAACAGCTTTTGAAGGAGAAGATGAAGCCGAAACTCATCACACAGGGCTGTAAACTGATGCTGTTAGCGGTACCAGCCTTCAAGATATGTTTCATAGACACCCTTAACTTTTTACCCATGAAACTGAGCGAAATGCCACAAGCCTTTGGTTTTGTGGGCACGAAAGGATATTTTCCCCATTTGTTCAACACCAAGCCAATCAAGATTACATAGGTCCTCTACCAGACCCCCATTATTACAGGGTTGGCTGCAAGATGCCCTCTGAGAAAGAGCAGTTTGGGGCCTGGTACAGCGCTAATAAGCACAAGACGTTTAACTTTCAAGAGGAGTTGCGTGCTTATTGTAAGATGGATGTACACGTTTTAGCGCAGGCTGTATCGTTGTACCAAAAGGGTATCGCCAAATGATGGGTCAGGAGTTAGTGCGTTTAGCTTGAGAGGCGGCAGCGAGTGAAAAAGAAAAAGAAAAAGCTGCAATAGCAAAACGAGCGGCGGCAAGAAGGGCCGCTAGAAAAGCAGGAAGGCCCATAGCTGGAAAACTGAGGCAAAGAAAAATTAAGAAAAATACGTGGGGTTACACAAGACCGGCCTATATTGATCCTTTCCAGTCAATTACGCTGGTGAGTGTCTGCATGCAGATCTTCAGGCACATATACCTGAAACACGTGACCATCGTACTCCTGCCTTGCGACCAGTACCACAGCAGGCAGAAGAGGTATTCCACCCCCACTATTCAATGGCTCCTCTACAGAGCCGAGACTGACAACGTTTCCATCCAACACACTTTAACCGCTCACGGTGAAAAACGTGTATGGCCCTATTGGTTAGATGGTTATGCAGTTGTTGAGGGCGTACAAACAGCCTATGAGTTTAAAAGTTGTTTCTACCATGGTTGTCCCATGTGCTATCAGCCCAAAACCTTCAACAAGCGGATGGGGGTCACCGCCGGTGTGCTCCATCGTAACACCAATTTGAAAGAGTCAAACTTGGTAGCGAAGGGTCTGTGCATAGTCAGCATTTGGGAACATGAATGGCAAGCTATGCTGATGGAGAACACCACCGTGAGTAGTTTTCTTGCGTCATTAAAACTACCAGAACCCATAATCCCCCGAGATTCATTGTACGGCGGACGGACCAGTACCATTAAACTGTACCACAAAGTCCACGAGGGTGAGTGGATACATTACCTAGATTTTACTAGTTTGTATCCATGGGTGAACAGCTCCAAACCATACCCGCTAGGTCATCCCACTATCGTCTACAAAGATTTCAAAGACATCGACCAATATTTTGGTCTTATCCTCGGCGAGGTCTTTACATTCCTGTGTTACCCTACAGGACAGGTGGTACGTTAATGTTCCCCCTGTGCCGCACCTGCATTGAGGCTAAACAGAGTGAGCGCTGTGAGTACGATGAGGACGAGAAAGCGTTAAAGGGTACATGGTGCACCATCGAGTTGCAGGCTGCTTTAAAAGCCGGTTACCGCTTGGGCTGCATTCACAAAATTTGGCATTTTGAAAAAAGCACCCTCGAGCTGTTTTGTGATTACATCAAAATGTTTTTGTGCGATAAACAGGAGGCTAGTGGATACCCAGAAGAGTGCACGGACAATGCCAGTCGGCAGGCCTACAATGCCGATTATTACGCCAGAGAGGGAGTGCGGCTACGACCTGAGCACATTGCGTTTAGCGCATCGAGACAGTTACTGGCTAAACTCTGCCTCAACTCTTTGTGGGGTAAGTTTGCCCAACAGGTTAATTTGCCTAACTGCGATATCATTACTGACCCAAAAGTACTCCACTCCTTTCTCTTTGACAACGGCGTGGATGTGAGCAGTTGCGTGTTTATCGATGATGAAACAGCCTGCTTGTGCTGGTCCTTCATCACAGAGTACCCCACGACGGCCGATAATATCAATATATTTATCACCGCTTTCACTACCACTCATGCCTGCTTAGCGTTGTATGAAGTGATGGAGCCCCTCGGTCGGAGGTTGCTGTATAATGACACTGATTCAATCATTTTTGTCAGCTCTCCAGGGGACATCAAGCCCGCCACGGGTAATTACCTGGGTGATTTAACCTCGGAGCTAGAACCCTGTGAGTACATTGTAGAGTTTGTCTCTGCAGGACCCAAGACTTATGCCTATCGAACTAGTCTAGGCACAGTCTCCATGAAAGAGAAAGGTATCACTTTGAACATCTCCAACAGCTCTGCCATAAACTTTGCCAGTTTAAAGCATCAGGTACAGGCCTACTTACAGAGCGGGGGTTGCGGCGAGCCAGACAGTGTGGTTGTCACACAGCCCTGTAGAGTGCGCGACAAAAAGAAGTGGGAAATTAACACCAACACTCCACAGAAAACTTTACGAGTGGTGTTTGATAAGAGGGCCGTGATACCCGAGGATCTGACGTTGCCCTATGGGTATTGACCAACCCGTGTTATGGATACCAGGTTACAACACCCCTTCTCCTGTATTCTTGCAGGACCTTCCAGCTGCGGCAAGAGCTATTTTGTCAGAAATCGTTTGGAGAATGCGGGTTCCGTGTTATCACACCCACCCACCAACATCGTGTGGGTTTACAGCTGCTGGCAACCCCTCTATAACCAGATGCAAGCACATTTTAAGCAGCTGCATTTTGTGGAGGGGATGCCCGAGAGTTTGAACGACGATTGTTTGCTGCCCCCGACCATGGTAAATCTCCTCATAGTCGACGAGCTAATGAGTGAGGGTAGGAAGAGCGGCAAACTGGAGAAGGCCTTTTACCCAGTATTCGCATCACCGTAACCTCAGCATCTGCTATATTGTGCAGAACTTATTTAACAAGGGCAAAAGTAACCAGTCTATATCTCTAAATGCCAGTTGCATCGTAATATTTAAAAACCCTCGTGATAAGCAGCAGCTGTCTATGATAGCGTGTCAAATGTACCCCACCAAGACCTGTTGCTTCATGGAGGCTTACGAGGATGTGGTTAGCAAACCGTACGGTTACCTCTTGGTCGATCTGAAAACCACAACTGCCGAGGAATATAGAGTGCGCACTGATATATTTCCACCCGGTCTACCAGCCGTCTACCATCCATCTACCTCCCTAAAAATACTGGTAAAAAACACGCTTAACC